>OY754334.1:133899515-134145884 GCA_963573305.1 Pyrrhosoma nymphula | reverse complement strand
GTAGTTGGAAACGGCGACCTTAAATGCAAGAAAGAGCGATAAGTGAAAGAGAACTGACGGCATTAAATATGAGCCGAGCATAATGTCTTCCATTTACAGCACTTACTTATCCTCTCCTATTACCATTAGAACACATACAGATCACAGGGGTTGGAAATGGAATGGAATTAATAGGAAACCAACATATACTGTTTCTTAAATGGACTCAAGAGACCAAGTTCAACCAGTGAAGTAGGGAATTCCAGCTTATTGAGCTAAGGCTTATTTATATAAATGCTGAACCATTGAATACTTTATGAAGTTACGAAATATTAATTTGAAATGATATTTGTAGCCAAGAAAAGTATCCAAATATTGATCATTAAAACCATAAATATTGCCTAAGTAAAATCCGTACCACGTCCTTCATTGTCTGCATAAAAACATACACAGGAAGTTGATACAAATAGAAACTCATTCACCATTTTGATTCACCATTTGAGATTAGAAGTAAAAGAATTAAACAAGTTAATATTATGAATTATCTCTTTAAATCAAAAATAAATTTGAAATTGATTTTCTTCGAGTCTTGACTTCAAATTGCCTTCCGTTTACGGTGGAGAAATTCCCGTATTCTACGATTCAATCCCTTTAGGTATCCTGCATGGCTTCTGAGATACCTTTCCTATTGAGAAAAATGCCTTCCTTGCGATATTTAATTTGTGAATGATTATCATATTTTGCCCATTATAAAGGTGAATATACAATTAAAATGTGATCGAACTTTAAGTGCAATCGCAACAGAGGTATAAAAACTTATAAGAGCATCCTCGTTGATGCTATGGCCGGTCAAAAGTTCCACTTGTGTTACTCCAAGTCGAGTTATTAGATATAATTAAACTTATTTTTGCGTATTTTTTTACTTATTTGTAGCCCAATCATTACATTTAAACGATCAAAACAAAGTCGTGATGTCCTAGTGGATAAGGGGCTGGGCTACCGACCGTGGGTTCAAATCCGGGTGAAGCCTCTCTGGACACCCCCTCCGAAAATCATCGCAGTGCAACTGTATTATTGTCAGAACTTCGTGTAAAATCGCAGTGTCCCAGGGAAAGGAACTGGCCCCCCTACCCTGAATGTGTTGATTTCACACGCCAATAGCTTAGTATGGTGGGAGTTCCACTCTCACCGATCAATACCAACGCCGGGCTGAAACACTAAGTGAGTTATTGTCTGTCTGTCAGTCACGCATAGGAGGTATTTGAAGGACTTCCAGGTGACCTAGGATATTGATATTCGGCACAAATACAGGTCGTTATCTAAACCCGACCAAAAGTAAAAACCCCAAGAAAAATTTAAATGAGTAGTTTTAACTCATATTTTTAACTTTTAGCTCCATAAAAAAATCATTGAATTGGTGCAGGGGGTTTCTTATTTTGCGATTTTAGATTAATAGGGTTGAAATTTTCTTACTAATGAAAAAATGAAGGACCGGTCAAAAATGTAGAAAAAAGCAAAAAACAATTTGAAGTTGCTACCCCTGCTTTGTTAGATTTTAGCACCATGAAAGAAAAGAATTGAAATCGGTGCAGGGATTACTAATTTTTCTTTTTTAAAGTGCTTGCATCAACAATACTGAATTGATAATTTCCTCGGCAACTTATGCCCGAGGCCTTCATGGCTTCGGTTACGTTATTAATATAAGAATTTGAGTGAGATTTCAGTAGGGGTATTTGTCACACCCTCTCCATGGGTGGTTAATTCATAGCATATTGTGTATACATTTTGCGCGTCACATCTTCAGGATTCTCTCTTAATCCTACGACACCGTTATAATATTTCTTCTTCCCGTTGAAATTCAACAGGAACCTTATCGTAGGATAATACATACTATGAGCCGCATTTAATAAGACCTAAATAGCTCGGAAAACGCCGACAATACCAGGAGACAATAATCTCAAGCTTAAACGACTATCTAAAATCGTTTTCTACTGACGTCGATAGGCGGTCTACCCTCCGTAGTTGGTATGTCTTTGTGTTGATATTCGGTTACACGGCCTAAACACCTATTTAAAATAGGGAAATACCTCGAATTCAAGCAGATAATTTGGGTGAATTTTTGGGAAAGCAATAGAAAAATATGTAGATCCAATTCTGCACCTGCACCAGATAGAGTTTTTGCTATAGTTATGGATGGAAATGGAAAATATGGTTGAGCATTATCTGAACTGCACCCGCCGCGCCACTTCGGCAAGCAGGGGCAAGTAGTTCTAATGTGCTCATGATAAGTTATCGTGCGTGTAATTTAACGCACACGGAGAATATATCCGTTCCGTCAGTGTAAATAGAGGACTTAAGATAAATTCCTAACTTAAAAATCAGCGTTAAAAACTACGCATACGAAATGCGATGAACGCCGGCCTCTACCGAGGTTTGCCCCTGGTAATGCTAAAGCTATTTCCATCCAGCCTGAAGTATTAGCATGGAAGGAATGCAGAGGGAGAAAAAATGTATAAAAAAGATGGTTTATACAAAAATGATAATCGTAAGATCAACTTCGCGTTTTGAAGTAACGAAATAAATACAAAAGAATGTTTATGACGAGACACCCTCGTGCAGTCCCGTGAAATTGGATTGCTTAACATGAATCGTGCGTGCAAAATCAAAAAATGGGTTTTTGATAATTGCCCACTTTAAGATCGATTAATATATTGATTATGTGAATCAGTGACTTCAATTTACCTTTGTTTTTAACACAATTTTCAATTCGTGAAGTGTCTTGAGGATAGGCTCAAGAAATTTTACGCAACAGGAGAACGAATTTTAAAGTATCTTTCTGGATTTTATTTTTAATCGGGCTCATGAAGTTAATTCAAGAAATTTATCTATTGATTCATGGTGAACATTGCTTCATGCACCAATGCAACAATAATCACCATAATTATCATCAAAATGTATTGCGAATTGAAACTTCATCCACAGCAAAGCACTAATTGCTGTCATGAAAGGCATTCTACCGACTAAAGTAGCTGGAGTACCACATTTTTCTTGTACAGAAGATACCTAACTACTTCTTTATACTGTATCTTCTGCTCGGTATACATCGTACGCTCCCTACCTACCTTGTTCATCCATAAAGCCTATTGCAAGTCTCCCCATTTATCGTTCATTCAACTTCCTCCCCTCCATAATTACTAGCTTCATCCTTCGACCCTGCCTCCGAATTTCCTTTACCAGCTCCCTCTCCTCTCCCACCATGCCATGCACTTCTTAATCGTCCTCCGCACCTTTTATCGCAATTTCATCGTCTAAATTAATATAACTCTCAGTAAAAATTCCGCGATGATTTGAAGATTGCATCTAGTTCTCGATTATTTCAGGCAATGATCAGTCCCGTTGAGCGGCAGTTTCGCCGGCATTTCAATCAGTATCTGCGGGTCGGAAATTTGGATTGCGGATTATGACCAGGATATCGGAGAAACAGTTTCGTAGAAAGATGAATAAAAGCCGAGGCAACCTAAAAACCCAAGAAGTACGTACTTTAATTGACACTAGAAGTACGTGGTTAGGTGATACGGAAACCATAAACTATTACGAAGAGGAAACTATTCCACAGCTATTTCCCTTATTTATTCTTTAGTTGTACCATAACTTCACTTATAGCTCACTTCTTTTCCAAGTTTCACTCAGGCGCCATCTCTTAGAATAATCCGCCTACGACGTTTCACATCAGCCAATTAAATTTTACATCAATTACCTTTTCATGCAGGCAAAGTAGCGAGGGGAAAAATCTCTCTCCTCCTGTCTCTCTATCCTTAACCACGTCTCTGTTAATAATACCGCTCTCAACTCTCTCCGACTATCTCATCAAATGCGTTCTCAAGAATCTCTTACATCTTACCCTAACCTATACCTACCTGATGCTCACCCACTCGCCCTCCCCGCTCCGGCCTCAAAGGGGAATTCCGGGCTCACACGGTCTCTTGATGCCCTCCCATCTTGGTCCCAACCATCCGCCCACGCCCCGCACCCCTCTTCACCCCCCTGCACCCGCCTACACGCCGTCCCTACGCACCGCTTGCCTCCTGAGGTGTGCTCCCCCTCTTCGCTCCCGCCACCAATCGCCCCCCCTCCCTCTCTCTCTCGCATCTGGATCCCCCAGGATCTTCCAAATAGCGATGAGGCCCATTCACCTCTTAAGCAAGATGGGTCTAAATAGGCTAGTTGAACACGTTCATCGGCTACTTACCGGGAATTATAGAGCTCAAAGACATGATTCTGATCGACCGTTTCACGCCAGGTTAATTTTGACGGTGAGATGACTAGGATGCTAAGTTGAATAGGTACCGAAAGTCCTTTTTATAAAGAACAGCAGAGCATCGGTAAGTTAAAGTGACTGTTCACGACGGAAGAGGGTATCCACGATGGATAATTTTGTTTCACATTCTTTAGTCAGCCATTGCTAAAACAGCCTTCATAGCATCTAAACCCTTCCACGAGCGACCTTACGAATTGAAACTTAAAACGAAAATCGAAAAGGCTCATTACTTGAAGCTTTGCTATCGATAAGGAACTTCCGTAAAGGAAAAAACGATTTACAGTATAAAAGAGCGTTTCGGTCATTCTGCCACGTTACATCATAGCGCCTAACCTATGGTGTTAACACAACGTCTAAGCCAGGGGTAGAATTCAAACTCGTGACCTTTGCGTTTTTACGTGCCTGGGCGACCAGCTATGGCCAGCGGGTTTCCACCTGGATACCTTGGTTGACTGGAAAACACATCAGCCGGAAAGAATGCATGCGACCTCTGCTAGTCTTCACAGGTATTTTTGAATAAATGTTTAAGTAGATAATTCCAACAGAAAAATAGTTAGGTCAAATGATTTAAACTATAACTCAGCAATAGCAATTTCCCTGTAATCTATGCATAAAACAGTTTTAATTCCATCGCCACAGAGAATCAATTATATACAGTTAATAAGAGAAGTGAATATTAGCTGTAGTAGGAAAAACCAAAGGAAAATATTGTCATAAAAAAGGAGTAAAACTAGAAGTTAAGGGGGTCCATTAGTTTTAACTTAGTTTTACTCTCACTTCCAATAAAAATAAATTAAAAAACGACCATACTACAACTATTGTCAAAGAAATTGTGCCGAAATATTTACTTCATGAATTAATCACACAATTATCCATAACAACATAGAACATCACTGGAAATATTACGTATACTTGCCGTTTTTTTAAATAAGTTACTCAAGCCTCTATTCACTCTCACACTTAGCTCGTACACAGTCGCACAGCGCTAATTTAATGTCACCCATTGTCAGCTCATTCACCCCTTAGCCTCTCAAAACTTTCCACAAATTATTACTGTTCAGTCACATGTCTTCTTTAAATCCATAAGTGCGCTTTATACTTTATTCCGTACAGCCATTCATTTTTATAGTATATTCTGAATAGTAAAGGTCTGATCCGTTAGTCTCGTCACATGCTTACACCAACATTGAACACCCCAGTTTCGGTCCCCGGAAAATGCAATATATATTTTTTCCTTTTTAAGTTTTACATTAGGCCTTTCCAATCTTCCCTTTTTACAAAGCTACTATTATCACATTCTTCCAATCAGTTGACAAAAGAGAATTTTTCTCACATAAATTAATAACTAGGTTTGTGCGATGACCGATTTTGGTCATCGATTTTCGATGAAAAAATTTCATCGAAATGTTTTGATGACGATGGCTGTCATCGATCATCGGAAAGAGTGTACATGATGATCGATGACTATCAATGAATATCGATGATCGATGAATGTCGATGATCGATGAATGTCGATGATCGATGACTATCGATGAATATCGATGAATGCCGATGATCGATGAATTACGATGATCGATGACTCTCGATGAACTGTACAGTAGTGATGAGCGATATATCGCTGTGATTGAATCACTGATACTGAAAAGTAGCAATCACAGCCTGTGACTAAATAATCGAAATCACTGTGACTGTGAATTTAGCCGATTTAGCTCAGGCTGCTACCGCTGCTACCAACTGCATCAGTGCAACCAACGAATACAATGCTACCACTGCTACTGCGTATTAACTGTGATTGAACGTGATCGCTACTTCTGTATCATCCACCACAAACATGAGGAAAAACATGAATTCCAAACATCCCACTGTGGCCCTGCCATCGTCCTCAAGGCGCAATAGCTGGGGTGCTTATACATACATTTTAGATCTAAGACGTTCCAATGAATGGAAAAAAGAAGAAAAATTAGTGATATAAGGATATCGATCATCCTCATCGATGGTTCTCATCGACATCAATGATTCGCATCAACTCATCGACTCATCGGGATCGATGATTCACATCGACTCATCGGCATCGATGATTCTCATCGACTCATCGACATCGATGGTCGATGACATTCATCGTCATCGCACCGCGATGACTAAAATCATCGTCGATGACTTCGATTAATCGACTCATTGCACAAGCCTATTAATAACTGCAAGGAAAACTTAACTTGACCCTCTGAAACGAGGAATATTCAGACTATGATACCCAACTCCATGTCATTGCAACTATGGCTAGTCACCCGAGATAATACAAACAATTATGTTATAATTTTGCCCTTTTATACAGCGTAGAAATAAACTAAGCATTTTTAAAAATATTTTAAATTGTGGCTTAAAAAAATTAAATGTTTTTAACCATTTTACTTGAGATGCTCCGTATTCGGGGCATACCTATGGAGATATCTCAGTTCGTTAACCTACACCTAATGTGCCAAATTCAAAACAACAAACAAAAATAACAAAAAATAAAAATATCATCTAAAAAAGTGTCTGATGTCTTTCAATTTCACGTACGTCAATGTAGCCTCCATTCGTTAATGTTATGGAGGACTAAATTCTTTTTAAAGAAATAAAAACTTTGGTGCAAAAGGGGGATAAAAGTGACAAAATATATATTTCTTTTGCGATATTCACAAAGAATCACACGCATAAGAAAATCGAGGCTATAATGTCTAATTATTCTATGTAATATCAGTTTTATACGATAACGCGATACAGAGAATGTTACATTACGTCAATTAGCCTAGATAAACACCAATCACTCACGGATGTACAATTTATTTCAGTTCAAAAGGAATGCACGCATATTATTGTAGGCAACCACTACGCTCTAGGCTGGGCAAGGACTTCTACGTCCATGCACCATGACTGTTTTGCAATAGTTAGACCATTTAAGTGCAAAACGCCCTCTCCCACAATCTGGGAGATCAATCAATACAACAGAATGATTTGAATCGGGACAAGGAGTCTGCCTCGCAGAGAAGCTCGCTCGCAGGGAACGGAATGAGATTGCCCTTTATACATCATTTATGCATCAACATGCTGTAGAAAACTCTTCCATTAAAAGCCACGAAGCCACGCAAAAGGGAGGGAACGCAGCATACAGATTGAAATTACAGTAGAGAGCTAGGAAATTTCTTTAGGAGGAGCATGGAAATGATTCCACCCCACAAAACCCAGAAACGTTTATTCTATTACTTTTCAAATCTCTAGGATACCAATAGAGTTTTCAAAAACAGGGATGAGCAAATTTTATAGATTGCTTGACAAAAAATAACCGAGTAGGTGCCAAAAAGCGGCAGTTCATGAAGCTATGAAAAATCGAGCGTCTCAAAGACATAGGTTCAATATTACAATACGTAAGACTGTTAGAAATGCTTAGATTTTACCAAAAGCGTTTCACCACCAATTCCCGTTAAATAGACCAGATTTTATCAACACAAGGCACAAGTAACAAAACATGGTTTTTTAATAGTATGATTTATTTTACGACAGCATGTAGAATGCAGTAGTTCACGCGGTGGGAGAAATTTAACGAAACGTTGAATCAAAAAAAGATGAGCTACAGCAGCACATGCCTTCCACTATATTGTTGACAAGCATATAAAAAGCGCCTTAAAGATACAGAATATGAGAGCAGTTCTGCCTTTAGAGTGGGAAATAATAACTAAAATAAGGACTGCCACTTTTTCACATACTCATAAAAGATCCCTTACCAATTGAGATTGAACCAACAAAATTAGGGCCTAAAGCTTGAGGTAAGAAGCTTTGCAAAAGTGATTGCAAGTAAATAATTGTAGAGAAAAATAAACCATAAACCGGGGAGGTATAATGATATTAAATATATAAAGTTTCAATGAGATTAAATTCCTGAAGCATCAAGGAATACAATAAACAAACATGAGATTACGACCTACCTTTTTGAGAAGCACTCACTAACATAGGAAAAGCTTGAAACTAATTCCAAGCATTACAAGCCAAATTCATTTTTTAGTTTGCAATCAAATGCTGAAATTCAGCATTTCAATTCAAACTATTTTACCAAATGGATGAGACAAGAGGTAGATTATCCCAATGAAAATACAGAAACCTATAGAAATCACAGTTTTTTCATGCTTACTAGTGACATAATCAAGGTATGAGGAAAAATCTCATGAATTGTGCCCACGTATTCTGAACCCGGTAAGCGTTTAGGAGTTTTGTACAGCCGGCCGTAAAAATAATTTTTGAGCAAACGGAGTGACAAAGCGAAAAAAAGGTATGAGCAAACATTTTCGTAAAGCTAATTTGCTTTGTTTTCCCTTGAAACCGATGAGAGACGACTTAAGTTAAGTGGCGAATACCGAGGCATGACATGAATAATGAAAATGCTGCTCAAAGGGTTGAATTCGCAAAATGGTCACTTTTTCATGCTTGTGGCACTTGTAAAAAAAGGGTTCGCAATCAATTTATATAAAAATAATCTTACCTTCCCATTCTACCATATTTATTACGTGCAAGAGGAAGAAGACAGTTTTTATAGCCTTAATGCAATGACATTTTGTATTACCAGCTATGATAATCGTCCAAAAAATAAAACCGTAATGAACGCATTAACCACTCCTAGTTTTTAGTTATTTCAGAAATACTGAGCTAAATACAAACGCCACTGTAATAATGAAAGTAGCTGCGGTTAGCTCCTTTAACTGCGAGAAGTTATTGCAAAAATATATTCATCGTCTTATCAGGATCTTTAGTTCTTTAGATTGATTTTTCGGAGACTTCGGCATGCTATCAATAATCCATGATTTGCAACATGCCATTGATAAAAAAGTGAGATTTATTATTTTCGTTGATTTATGCATTATCGATATAGCACCCGGATAATTTGACTACTATCGGCAGTCAATTTCCTCTAAATTTCATCACTAATTTACAGTAATTAATTCAGCCAAAAATATATGCCCTATAACTATAGAAGTAAATAATTATATTTCACTTAAAAATTTGACCACACATCTAGGCATCTCGTCAATGCAATCGAAGAAACCTTACACCATGAAAAAATAATGAAACAGACGTTTATGCAATAAAATTACAATTTTAAACCCTCAATAATAACCAGCTTAAGACAAAATATGATAAACCGCATCTGATACGGAATAAGACGTCTCTGTTAGTGATGATGGAGTGTCATTTTAACCGGTAAAAACTGGAGAAACTCCATTGTAATCCATGAAGGAAAAAACTGTAGTTGAATATGAAGGGGAGTTGAATATGAAGGAAACTACACCTGACGATGATAAGTGTACATCATAACGTAGGTATTACACAAAATTTGATTAAGCAGAGTTCTAATCCTACTTGTGCACAATCCAGGCCGAGATGAAGTTAGATATCGTTTAGTTATAATCATAAAGAGATTCGATAAACTACGAGATTAGCACACTCACCTCTTCCACATCATCAATTTCGCGGTAGTCCACTTCCTCTGTTCCTCCTCCCGGCATAAAAGTCCCGAAGAGCACTAAGTCCCGATCACCAAACACCGACCTCATGTTTTCGACGCCGAAGTCTTCGGCAAGGCGAGCACGAAGAATTTTATCAAACCATTCACGGTCGTTGTCCGAAACCAACCGGTCACCGAAGACTCTGTGGCATTCATGGTACCATAGACGGTACATAATCGATGTGTCCTAAAAATAGAAAGCAAGACAACATTGAACGACGTTATATCCATTAAAACAATCTCCCAGTTAGTTTTTATTAAATGTCAAGTAAATAATTTATGATAATAAGATAATAATATGAATAAATGTTTAATGTGAATAATTTGGAATGCCTTCTTCTTTCTACTACTCCATTAGCGTGGAAGTACACCATGTCTTCAGTCCGTTGCCGGGCACTATACTTAAGACGCACATCGTTCGAAAAGTCTACTGAACGTCGATCCATGACAAGCTGTATACTAGTTTTCATCGCCAAACGAGGTCTTATTGATATCTTCCGCATAAAATGCAGCGGACTGGCAATAGAGACGCTAACAATCAGAACTAATTAGCGAGGAAATGTATATGAGAAAATTCGCGAGGAGCGTGTCGAATTCAAAGTTCGAAAATCACGATTGAAGGCACGGAAAATTAATATTTCTATTTATCATAAAGTCGTGAGAAATAATATAATAATATGACTAAATGATGTTTGGATGTCTTATATTGAGCATTATATCTAGTGAAATTTAGCGTAGCCATTTCCCACTAGATATTTCATCTGAATATATTTGAATTCTTCAATTCGTGATTTAGTACAAAACATCAATGAAGAATAATAAACCTAGCGATTTAAAAATAATTAAGGAACGTAGTTCAATGTAAAATAGGCTCGATTTCGTTTATCATGTTTCATTGATCATTTTAAAAATATTTAATGTCAAGCATTCACACGGTCTTAAAAAGACAAAAATAAAAAAGGCATGAATAAGTATACTTTGTAGTATAAAGAATATAGAACTTCTATTCGCTTTTCACTCTAAAATAAAGCAATTTTACTATTAAGTAAACATACTAAATATTTTTGGCAGCTATGAACGAGATCATTTTAGGTTTCAAGTGAAAATCCGTCGTCTCACCGTGACCTTTTCAGTTTGAAATTTTCTTTGCCAGAGGCACTCGTTCTTGAGATATTATTCTTGATAACGGGAATCCACAAAAACATTTCACCTCTAAAAAGGCTTTAAATTTACGAGAATGTTCAAATTTACCCAATGATTTTGAAAAACACTTACCAAATCAAAACAAGACTAGCGACAGCGACATTAGCATTAATAACTTTATCAAAACATACCCAGCATATCAAAAACACAGACAAGAAGGAAATTGGTTAAAAAGAGAATGTTTCCTCAAGGTGCAAAAAATACATCTAGAAATAAGACTGCGAATTAATAGTGCATTTTATTTTAAAATACCAAAGCAGATATCTCTGTAGCTTTAGATTAAAGTAGATAATACAAAAGATATAATGACGGGATAACTAAAGACTGCAATTTTCTATGCATTAAAAATAGTTTTACTCTATAGCAGTACTCTATGTCGCTGCATTCAGGGAAATCTTTCCTTAAAAACCGACAAGCATTCAAATCAACACGGAGAAAGTATTACTACAAAGATAAAGTAGTGGATACACATTTTACGTCATTACAACACTAAGCAGTCATTTCATCACTCATCTCTCGCTAATAAAAAAACATTCTCACGCTCGTACGCATTCCATTTACCCTGATAAATTAAAAAGCTCTGGTTGATTTTTGATGCAGTAAAGTTGTGAGGCATATAATTCTGTAAAATCGACAATTTCAGGATAATAATAATAAATTCCAAATTGGCCTATTATACGTGCAAATTATATCACTATTATCATGATTACCCTTTCCTGAATATTTTTTTGCATACAGACGAAATGACTGACCACGATCTTAAAACCAATATTAAAAGACAAATATGTAGTAATAAAATGCTTAACTTTTATTGAAGCTGAAACCTGACGGATTCTTAAGCACATGGAAAAATTAAAACTTTTTTTTTCCTTTTCATCATTAAAAATTCAGAGAAATTATTCACGTTAATGGATGTCTGCCATATTTTGAACGCTACGAGATATCCTAGTCACATAAGACTATTAAGTACCTAGAAATAAGAAAATAAGGTCATAGACTAGAATTCCATTTCATTTTAGTACCATGTTTTATGAGCCTAAACGCCAAATCTACCATTATTGATTGAATCAGCTCAGTGCCGTGGCTGTCACTCTCTGCCACCGAGAGATTGAAAACTGCCTCCTTTAATACATCCTCCTATCGGGCGCACAAAGCGTTCCCTATTCCACCATTAGTATCATCTGCCCTGGATAATGGCCAACGATAACGACCTTGTTTAGCAGGAAAGTGAGCAGAAATTGATATCTCCTGTGATATGATATCTCAGAATAAATCTTTTCAGTAGGTTACAACAAACTGAAAAAAAGATGTGCGCAACCAAAATTAAATGGGATGTGGAGGATTTAATCGCTAGTTTCGTAGGAAGGGTATGCTCCATGAAAAAATGAAAGCACTGGCCAAACCCTTTCGCTAGGTCCCGCAATCTGGTTAATCTGAGAGTAGAGCGTAATCAAAGACCAACCGACCAGGACTATAACCAGTAATTGAATTCCAGGATTTTCATAAGCCAGATCGTAAACCGTAAATTCTATTTATCAGATCTTTTGGTAAAAATCAGTTTTTGTAAAATCCAATATTAAGTAGAAAAAACAAAACGAAATGTAACATGGAAACATATTTCAAAAAAGTTCAGTCTGCATGATAAGAAAGCTTTATTGTGCAAGTAACTAGTAGCATAAACTCAACAAGAAAAATACTTTTTTTGACTTGGGTGCTGATCAAATGATATCATGGCAAATTTCAACTCATTAATGTTTTATTTTACACCAAAGAGAGTGACAGGTGACATTACTCAGAAGTTATCGAACAAGAATTATAGTTTAGATACATAGTTTTAGCACACATACCCGACTTTACTTCTGAAATACCCGGCAATAGAAATAAGTGTTCACTGCACAAGTAGGTTGGTGATAACATCAATGATCAGCATTAACACGCGAAATGAGCGATCGCCCTACATTAACTGAAGGTGGCGAAAAATCACTACATATTACATTATTTCAATTGAAAAATTATCTAATTTATGGTAAGAAAACCTTATTCTGATACTCATCACACACCGTTAATCTGTGTCTTAGCGCAAGATATTTTCTGTGTACAGTCCACAAAAAAGAACTTTTCCTACAATATTCACAGAAAACTAATGAAAAAAATACAGTTAATTATTTTATCTTATTCCAGCATGGAATACCAAAGTTTAAACTGTAAATAATTATTCATAGCAGGAAACAAGACACAAAATCAATAAAATAGCATTTATGGTAGTTATTTACAAAAAAATGAGTTGCTCTCCGCACTTTTGCATCAACATCTACAGTTGATAACGTCCAAATTAGGAAAATATTTTAGAGCTTTATTAAGGCATTCATTTTTAACTACGGGCTATGTAAAATGATGCACTAATTATTGCCTATTAATCAAGAGAAAATGGAATCAGAACATATTCTTTAGGTTTAGCCTTTAAGATGGTCGTATTTTTTCAACAAATAAAACTATTTTAGGATGAAAACAGGAAACTCATTCAAGGAGAATATTTCATTGAGGAAGTGACGAGGTATTTTGTGGAAATGTTTAAAGATACATTAACGAAGTAAAAAAATAACAAGTGAGATGACGAAATGAATGAACGGGGAATGAATGGAAAGAGGTACACCGAAAAAGCAATGACAAATTAAGTGTACAAAGGCATTTGTCATAGAATTTCAGAGGGAAATCGAATTCTTCATTGGATAGACATGTGAGAGAGAGGTCTGTTGGATTTTGTATGAGTACGGGAGGATAGAGAGAAGCAAATTATCACAGAGTACAGGGAGGTGAACGGACGAAATTATACTGAGAGAGCAGGAAAATAAGTCAAGAAATGAGATAGACCTGAGATGGGAATGAATTGAAGAAGACGGATAGATGATAAATATTTATTAAAATGAACTTTTTAAATCGAAAATTTTCACGTCAATTAGCTATAATAAAATTAAAATCAAGACAGCAAACGTTCGCAATCTAAATGCAAATGCACAGAAGGCTTCCAAGTATAATTTTTCATCAGCTCCTACGCGACAGAAAGAATTTTAATACACGGTCACAAAATAAGACGGTAGTGGCTTTGAGAAATTAATAAAAAGAAGTTTTGGAATTTGATTTGTCGACGCCAGGAGCTCCATTCTGATGGCTCTTCAAGCAATCATAAACCGTGCGTCTGTAGCAGCGGTAAAGTTTTGGGTAGAAAATGAAAGTGAAAGTCAGGTAAGTAGAGGCAGATCGTTCCAGACTTCCTGGAAGTCATTCCCGACGTACCCACGATAGACAAAGACAAAAAAGTAATCCGCATAGCTCTCGGCAATGAATTCGAGCTAGGCTCATTTAAAAGAGGTATTTTTTTGGAAGTTTACAATGACGCAAATTACTTGCCAATACCAGGACATCGAACTTGTCACGAATAAGGGTTGAGCGTTCAGTTTATTTCTACCAAAAAGGTGGCATTCGATATCAAAGTAGCGACACCAACAACTACTGGGTAAGTTAGTCATAAATATATGGATTTTCCAACAGCTGCTAGACGTGTCATAAAATTGCACGAGTACTAAGCACCCTCAAGATTCCATGAAGAATTTCCAACACATAACCTTCCTTTCGCGGAAATTAAATTAATAATACAAATAATACTTACTTCCAAAATTATCTAACTCTCAGGGTCTACACCGGGAGCCGTCGGGGAGAGAAATACATTTTTATCACAGAATAAATCACACTTAATTACAGTATTGTGAGAAAATAAAAACGAATGCGTGAAATCCACAGTGAAAAAAACATTATTTTCTACTGGCTAAAGCAGCCGGCACGAATTTAAGGCATCTGAGTTCGGATCCCAGTCCAAGCAAACTATTTTTTCTCAGAGAATATCGTCCACCCTTGAGTCCCATAGTCAGTGACTACCAATCAAGTTAAACTGCTTGGCAAAACGTTAAAAATGAACTTTGTCAACTTTGTCAAGTCAAGTCAACCATTAGCATACATAGGCTCGTTACGACAACTTAGCTCGGCGTAGTTTGGCTTTTTCTCGCTCGGTCCAGCTACACTGCTTTAAGTCGTTGTGAACAGGCAGATGCTATTCTTAAGATCTCATCTCCGATGTTGTGACGAACTAAGCCAAGTTAAGTTGTTTTGAACGAGACTTAAGGTTTAAAGATGACTCGTGGACTGGGGAACTATGCGCACGAACGTAGGAACTTGCAATGCACAGTACCGAGTAAGTACACCATGTTCCATTAAATACTTTGAAATTCAAGGAATATCACGCATGGGTAGCTAAAGTGGTAAAAGAATCCCGCGGTAAATCGGAGTATTTGGGTTCGAATCCCAATCCAGGTGTATTTCACACATTCGTGTGGCAATAGCGGGTTACACCCACTCAAGTTTAACTCTTTGGAAAACAAAAATGCTGTTTAAGTTCTCAGCGAGTACCTACTAACTGCATAGACGAAAAAACTGAAGATTTTATTTAGCTAGGAAATTTGGAAACCTAGAAGCATTCTTAAATGCATTTAAATGAAAATCGGACACATTCGTCTACCCTCTATCCCTTTCCGTCATCCCCTCCTCTTTCATACGTAATCAATCACCCAGAATGGCCGAAGTTCATCACGGGAGCAATCTGAATGGCAATGCGAATGACATGTTCAATATTTCCGTTTTCCTGCATGATACTCCCAATACCTTGTGCTTTTGTGTGCGTAGCGTATGCTCGCGCAAGCGTGACCACGTGACGACGTGGGAAACATAGTCGTGACGTAAGCCGTTTCCACTGAGGTCAATATAGGCCTCAATAAACATTGAATGGAAATAATGCTGGCAAAGGTATGAAACCATCAAATTCACGAAAACAAAGAATAAGAGGCCAATGTGTAACTCCACACACACCGCATTAGCATCATTTTGCACGTTAGGGTAAGGGTTCTGCACAGCCAAAATCATAGAACTAAGGATCCCTTTTGTTTTAAATCACTCTGAGAATCAATGGACGATGACGGAAAAAAAGGAAAATATGACGAAATATTTCTTATAACCCTTCAAATACTATCGTGAAATTTGAAGTTGCCGTCTTTATTACAAAAGTAGGTAAGCATTACTTACCTACTTTTGTAATAAAAACCAGAAAAATCATTATATCTATCACACATTATATCTATACCACTAAATATTCCCATTACGTATTGACCAAATGATATCATAATCAATGGTAAGCTCAGAATAATTTTGTTTATCATGACATCGCATTATGAATGCAGTACATTATCTTGATAGTGGGTGAAAACCATTAAAGAACTGATGACAAATATTAACAGTACCTTTACGTGGAAGACTAGATAAAAGATTAATTTGGCAACCGGAATTCAATTGCTCATAACGCACTCACCTTCGTGCGAATACTAGTAAGACAATATAAGATGTGGACGTAGTAATTCGTGCAGATTCACTTTTTTTCTCCAGGGCAGGCTGATGCTGCGAAAACAAATTCAAAGCCAAGGAACACTAATAAAACGCCAGTGAGAAATAACCTGGGACCATACAGTGTTTATTAGTTCAGCCTGTACCTAATATAGTTTTCATGAAGTTGAAAGAAAGGCCTGCTTCCCATCACTAGATACAACTTCTAAAGGAAGTCTGGCTATTCTACCGACACGCTTGGGTTAGTCCCACGTGAGCAGTCTCTCGACAATAAAATCTAAATAATTCCCTCATATCTACCTCTTACATGTCTTACTTCCCAGACAAACAATCTCCTAAAATCAGAGGGAGGTAGGTGTATTAAGCCCAAAAGGTCCCAAAATAATTCATATAAAAAGGTCGTCTATAATCTCCTTTAGCTGTTTTCCTGACAAACGCATGCTGAAGTAATATTAATAAGAGCCAAAGCTGGTTAATAACGATATTCACACCTTATAAATACAAACACTCTAATCTTTCCACCACACGGTTTTTAATTTAATTTCCTCTTACATGAAATTGAGCGTAAACAACGAATCCCTTTGAATTTCCTAAAGGTGGATTATCATTGATAGAACGATTTTAACTTAAAGAACTTAACTTGCTAGACATTACTAGCTCTAGGGAAATTTATTAGTTAGAATGAGACTAAAAATCCAAAGATCAGAGCAGTGACGTTACATGTTTCACATAAACATTGAGCTAATATAATTTGCCTTGAACGAGCATTAATCAAAAAATATTTCACACTATGATTTTAATAATTAGAATTTTTCTAAGGCTATATAAAATAATTTGGGAAATTTTCCTATTATAAAGAATAAGGCATTTTTAATGAAATAGTTTTCGACGGTTCCATTAAACTATTTAGCAACTGCTTACGAGCGGTGTCCCCAAAAAAGAAACGCATAAAATGCCATTTTTTCTTTTGATCGTTACTTTAAATCACCAGCCATTTTCAACTCTCAGTATGCATAGACAAAAATTAACTCAGCATTAATTTTAAATTAATTTACAATTAATTCAAGGCCTTTTAATTAAAGCTAATCTAATTTAAATGCATTAAAAAGCAGCAAGGTTGCTGGAGCACCATTAATCAAGGGCCTTTAATTCAGGTTTAGTTTGATAAATTTGTTTTCCCCGTAAAATAAATATTTATGAAAATAATATGGCGGATATTTTTACGAATTAAAGTATCCACCACTAACTATCACCTTCGTATATAAAATACTTGCCAAATCCAATTAACAGTGGCCTAAGATACGATGTAGTAGCAATGTGTTGAGCCATTGACGATGATATGTGGGATGTCGTATGAGACATGGCATTACAAAGACCTTCGAAAGATGCTTATGCGAAACTACTCACGCGGCAATGATTTCGCGCCCATGTTCACCAAAGGCTACAAGGCAGTACCCGGCAGGCGCTTTCAATGGAAAACTAGTTTTTGATTTCCTGAACATGTGACAAAGTCAGAGATTTAACCCCAGATAACATTTCAAGTCTGAAACGCCTATTTTTATATTCGGCAATGTGGATTTTAAATTATCATTTCAAAACGTAAGGGGTGATATTCCAGTACTCAATATAGGTTAATAAACTAAAGTCGCTTTCATTCAATATTCTAAATGTATTAACAATACGAACATAAAAAAGGGAAATTAAGATGGGAGCAACAAAAAATCCTTGTTAATAATAATATTTACTAGCAAATCAATCTCAAGGTCAACATCACAGTAATTAAACCGTAGCGGCCTTCACCCGCCAAGAAGACACATGAATGCGCGATATTAACATAATATCATGAAAAAACAGGTAGTGTCCAAGACATTACCACAAGTACATGAGTGAAACATCTTCTTATGATTGGTGGATAAGGATGAATTGAAATAATTAAACGAAATGAATGTATTCACTTTACTCGGCTGTAAATTTAATTCACTCGGCTACCAATCTCAAATTTTCAGAATCGTTCCGTGGATGATATTTTGTGCTTTATAGTTTCAAATTTAGAGAAGAAAATATAGGTGAAAACTACTATATAGAGTGTGGAGCTCTAAGGGTCGGAAATTTGGTCATGCGAAAGAAGGATGCATGCAGACTTGAGGCGCTTGAGATTTGGAGACGTGGGTTTGGAGAAGGATGGAGAGGGTGTGCTGGGTGACTAGGAAGACGAAGGGGGAGGTATTGGTGGAGAGGAATTGAACGCTGGTAGCGGAGGTAAGGAGAAATTCGGAGAAATATTGAGGACTTGAGTGTTTAATTAAAACATTTTCGACCAATACTCCAGAACGATATCCTTAATATACTATTAGTGATCGAATAAAAGAAGAGGTTCTTATATACTGAGGACGTTTTGAAGGATGAGGGGATGCTGAAGAGAGTGATAGAGGGGAGAACGCAAGGGAAGCGTGGAAGAGGACGGAAGAGAATAGGAATTCTGGACAAATTAATAAAAAGAGTACCAGTAAAAAGGGTATCAGTACTTTAGGAGAGATCTGATGGCGAGCCATCTATAGGAGAGAAAGTGATATGATGTCCCAGTAATGCCGATGTTAGGATAAGGACTGCCCAAAAACCTACCAATCGGCTGGTAGAATAACCAAATGAATGAAATGAATCGTACTAATATGTACTTTATATAAAGAACTGCGATGTTGTAGGACCATTCTTACTCATTTACTTTTGAAAAAAATAAATAAAGTCAGAAGGAGATAAAATTTATCTCTCCATTGATTCATTTAGGTCGTTTACCCCAGACATTCTTCAACAATGGCACGGTTTGATGAGGGGACGCTTTTCACAAAAGCGCTGAATTTTAGTAAATCTTGGAATCTATATATATATAAAACGGAATGTCCTGACAGACTGACTCACTCATTGACGCACAACCCAAACTACAGGTGATACAAACGTGAAATTTTCAGAGTATATCCCCATCGTGATGTTTAGGCGCACATTTTTGCGAAAAGCAATTTTTGGGGTTGTTTTGGCCCCATTAATGTTAACATTTACTCCCATAAGAAAAGCATTGACTTCGGTGTATGTATTTCTTTATTTGCTTTTTGAAATTCCTCGAACAACATCATCGAACGCATAAAAGAATGCAGTATTTGATTCTTTCATTCGATTTTCATATACGCTTCATTTTTGTCTCCTTATTGCGTTTTTAGCTCTAACTTCATCAATTTTTCTTCCTTTACAGCAGTAGAAATTTCCTTGGCAACCAGGCGTGAATATCCATTTAATAGCGATTTCATGAATGGCCATTCATGCCTGCAGCATTTATAGGCCAGCTTCAGTGACTAAGTTGATAGTGTTTACCCTAACCTCACTATTTGCGTTTAATGGCTTTTACGTAGTGTCAGCATTTACCACGTCACATTGATTCTTATAGTCACATACAACGACTTTCATGTTTTCTCTCTCGCGCTGAATTTTAACGGGCACCCTCATATTGCCCTTATTAGCATTATTTATGACCGCAGTATGTAATCACATTACCAAGTAGTATACTTGGTATTTTCCTGCTTCTGAAATTATTATAGAATATGTATACCATCAGAAATATTCTGAGAATTTAAACTTAAAATCATGATGCGTAGGAACATTTATTTTTCCAAGAAAAATAAACGAAAAGGCATCAAACTATGAATGTCATGAGTTACATGAAAAGTAGTCAGTTATCTGTACATAGAAGATATTTTATAGTCCTTAAAGTTTGAAAATCTACATTTCGTTTTTGAGTTTTACACGAGCATGCATACTTTGTAAATTATTTATAAGATTTTCATTACATATATGCGAATTTCAATGAGAATTCACTTCGAAGTTCCAACATGCGGTTAATGACTGATAGATAACACCTGAATAGTGAATATAGCACGCGTCATGCATTGATTCATATTGACAAAGGTAAATGGCATCTTCCACTGAAGTTCAACGGGCATTATCATCTTATCCTTATGAATATTATTTAGCACTTTTTCTGGACCAAGATTGGGTAATAATATTTCCAAATATGTGGTTTTTGTACCATTTATTTTTCTCTTCTTCTAAAATATCTATAAAAAATGCGATTTAAAATATTCTCTAAATTAAACCTCAAATTTAATGTCATGTATAATTTTTTTAGCCGAGAAAATGTAAAATTCTCAACAATAGCCCGGTTCTTTTATGATAAAGGTAAATGAATTTTTTCACTTTTAAGTTTCACTTTAAGAGACTTAATTCACATCTTCCCGTGCGAAGCCGGGTCCCACTTCTAGTACTCTATAAACGTGTTCTCCATATCGAATCGAAAACAAAATTCGATAATAAAAAAATGATATTTGGGTAAATTCCCTTCTCTATGACACTTCTCTCTACTTCGTACGAACATTATTTGAGATTTAATTTTCCAATTTAATGGCTAATTTAACTGAAAAAAGCCAATCTATAAAAATGAGCCTAACATGTATGTATTTCTTATGAAAATTGGTGTGAATTATCTGGAGTCGAACCTGAGACTGTAGGTGTTCAAAATTTAGTCCATTACCTGCGGAGTTGAGACATTTAACAATTTTCTGAGCGACAAAGTTGTTCTACTCCTGGTTCTCGAAAGAAAACATCGTTCGTCCAGTGCTATTGCCTCTATTTATGGTGATTTTTTTAAAGCTGATTACGAAAACGATTTGGACATCGATAGACTCCACTGAGATGCCAAGTTTCGTCGGTGCCCAGAGAGTGAGGCAATGAACAATGAATGAGTCGATTGGCTCTCATTTCTTCATAAATATTACTAATTATAGTCAGTTAAAGAAATAGACATTTATTCTTAAGTTCACTAATTCGAAGGACAAAAGAAAACTTAATATCTTTGACATCAGCCCCAAGCATAGCAATACAGGTAATATACGCGTTGAAAACTGACCTCATCATATTCTTTACACTTAATAAACGCGTCTTTTTCATTATTTTGAAATTTATCTTTACCTAATATTCAGTGTATCAAACAGATAATCTTGCGTTTTGTAGAAATATACCTGTAGAAAAACAAGGCCCACCCATATAATTATTCATGAGCTGACAATAAAAAATCGGAAGGCTTCCATGATCAACGATGCAGGTTGAACTAAAAGATGCCAGGCGTTGGAAGAGATATCCTTTGTGAATATTAAAGAAATATGAAGTTAATAGAATCTGCTAAGATGAAAGGTGAAGGATGAAAGGTGAATATGTAATTTGCAGGTGCTATACTGCACCGATGTCGACAAAAATACACTTTTCCTTTTGGCTTGCAAAATTTATAGTCTCAATAAAAAGGCAAAGAATAAGAGTGGTCTATACATCTAAAGTACGAGAGTTTCACACTGCTCATGCTCTGAATAATACTGCAGAAAAACCACTTGTGTAAGTCGCTTAAAAAGATAATTCTAATCACACTCTACTACGGACATAAACTACGATCTTTTCAGGTTCAACTCAAGATAATGTTATTTTCATTTCCACTGTAGATAGTATTCAGTAAGTATATAACCTGCATTCCCAAATATTTCTTTTTCCCGATCAAGAGAGCAGATTTTCATTTTGCATTTTGTGTTTTCAACCATATTTACACATGAGTAACTATCATATACCCATGAATAAAACTTAACTTTGAAATTGGAATTAACAAGTATCCTTTTTAAAATTTCCGCCTGTTTCATTTAATACTTATGTAATACATCTTACAGAGACCATTATGCATGCATTGCTCGCCCTAATTACAGCTACCTTGCGAATGTGGGCGTAACAAGAACTTACTTGAGCCTAAAACATTTTTAGTTGACATGAGTGAATTTTAATGGAAATATACGATGGAAAATGGTGGCAACGCACCATAACAAATAAGACCATGCACACGAAAGATAAATTACATCATTTTCCGCAAATTATTACAAGCAACGCCAAACCAAATTCAGTCACCACCTACCGAAATTTCCTTAGGATCCGCCATTAGTATTCCTTGAAAGACCTTGGAGAGATCACGTAAGTTGAATGTATAATGCGTTTTCGCTGGAGTCGGCAGGAGTTCTTGTAGGATCGTGGAATATACCATGATCGTAGCACGAACTGTTGGCCGCAGAAGATCGTATTCACCAGATGATTTTTCCTCAGCTGAAGTCAACGCGATGCGACCAAGCCAGGATTTTAGGATAGTGCCAAAAATGACGGACTGTCCGGGAAAAATAATAATAATAAAAATCAAAATACATACGCACATACAGCAAAAACATCGGAACTGCCTAGCACACCAGCGCAGTTCAGTACTCGAATGTCACTAGCTGTTGACAAACGCCACACGAAGGATGAAAGAGAAGGGTTAGTAAATCTTAACGCTTACCTATAGTATATCCTTTAAATATTAACGGATGTGGAAGAATGTTTTGAGCACGCTAGCCAAAAGATTCATAAGATAAGGTTAATAGTTGACTGAAATCTCCTAGGAAAATATTTTCTGGATTAAAATATAAACAGCACAGCTTTGGTCGATACTAAAGTAATGCAACCAGAATACCTACCGGAAATAGCGGTAAAATCGGAGAATCGGTTTTTATGGAGGAAGGTTTGCTTCTTTATACATAGAGATCTAAGACCGTTATAACTTGATCCGTTATCACCTTTTAAACCAATATAAAATAAAACAAGATCTGTATGATGAAATGTTCTATAACGAAAGTAATAAAGAAATATATTGTTGATTGGTTATTCGTGAACCAGTGGAGGTAAGTTGCGCCATTGAAGACAGATGGGCTAGGGTCGGATTATAAGGGAAATGGAGAAAGGTTGGAGATAAACCTGGCTTCAGCCTTAGCCTACTCATAACAAAAGGTATTAGGAAGAAAATAACCAGAGTTTAGCGTCCTATACGACGGTCGGAAAACTGCACTTGAGGTTATCTCCACACAGTACTCTGGTAGGGAACGATGTCCTCCAAAACATAACGATTTATACATGAAGTACAAGCCCGTTAGGTAGAGAAAGGGAGGAATGGATGGGGAAATATGGGAGGTGAAAGGGAGTTCTGGGGTCTCATCAGCATATACCTGCGTACTACATGCGTACAGTGTACTACATGCGAGTCACTGTTAAGTATGCAGGAGGAAGTTTTAGGATGCCAGCCATGTAAGGGAAGGAATTATTGATAGGTATCGGGAAAGGAGAGGGACGAGTATTGATGCGTTGAGGTGTTTAGGGACTGACATCCCGTTTCGCTTGGATCACAGCCGTTAATGGTGCGTGGGGTGCAATCACGGTTCTCCATTACGCGTATGCTTGTGTTCTCGTTATTTTTCAATTGGGCACATGAGGGTGAAAATGTGATCGTCACTCTCCAAAATTGGTCAGGTGCTTTGTATAACTAATGTCAACTTCTGGGGTGCATTTTCACAAAATAACTGTGAGCCCTCCTAGAGTGGTTTGTGTTTTTGATAACGATAACGACGACGTAAACGAAGAAACCGTGGCGCCACTCTTAAATTTTTCATGTGTCATTAGACTTGCGTGAAAAAGTTACGTAGTTATTAACAACTGATCTGATGATATTGAGAATCGAATTTATGGGAGAGCTGGAGGAGAAAAAAAGGAGGAAAACAATACGGCAAGGATTAATTGGAGATATATTATCTCGTACAGAGCCCATGAGTTGTCTCCTAGCCTGTGAACATCCGTCCTCTTACCGCTCCCCGTCCCATCACTTTCACATTTCCAAACCCAATTCCTCCCCTCACTGAGCGCACAATGGACACCCCATGCAGCTCTCGCCCATTTACACGTGCACTCAACCCTCTCCTCCCCCACAGCTCCCAGTCTTGACCACGTCACTCACATTCATACACCACCCAACTACCAGACACCAGCCTTTCTCCACACCCCCAACTTCAACTAATTCTCTGCCCATCTCTCCCATCATCTCACAGACCCAAATGAATGCCTTCCGAAGTTGTGTTGTACACCTGGCGATGATGACCCACAGCGATATCATGTCCGTGCTCGATAAATTGAGAATGAAGAACTCCACGCTTTTATATGTAAATACTCTTCAGCACTGTAAAATGTAAATTTCATCATTAGACACAAGCAAGTATGGGGAAAATTGCAGACATAGCACAACTGAAATGTATTCAGAAACTCAAGTATAATATTATGCAAAAAGTTTACTTCCACAATTAATTTCTCTCGAAGTGCCCACTAACTTATGCCATTCAAAGCCGATGAAGTCACCGTAGTTATAAATAAAAACGCTAAACATGTATAAATAAACTAAGACGGCAAATGAACTTTGATGATTGATTGACTTAAAGAAAAGTTCTCACCATAAATACCAAATCTACAACATAAGATCTTTGTTGGAGCAGGTTAAGAGTTACAAATTTATTTGCAAAACAAAAATGATTAAATTAAAGTCACGACTGCCGCCATACGTTTAGATAATCCGACCTGCATATCCCCGAACAGGTAATATGAGAAAATTCAACGCACATTTGCGAGTAACATCAATTCGACACATCATTGGTGGAAGCACGTTTTTGAGAGCCAAACGGTATATTTGCAATATAGTGATGTGTATAATACATCGAATGAACGAAAACCATGAAGGGAAGTAATTCAAATTTTAATCAAGTTTTAGAACTAATCTTTTCCTCCTTAACCCTTTTCATGAATCCACATAGGTATTTTAGTAAGCTCTTGTACTCACGAATCACTCTTCAACCTCCTTAGGTTTGCCCTCAAATTCCTACCGTATGGTATCCATGTCACTTTTCTTAGTTCCCGGGAAAACCTAACGTTTTTCTTGACTTTTTTCATTACCAAGAGGTACTTGGATGGGAGTGATATTGGACGGATAATTCCCGCAGAGGGGAAGATCCCCGGAAACGAGGAAAAGAGGGTTAAGAGGACAGCAATGATGTTTGAATGGCCTCGGACTAAACGGGGGGACCGCTATAAGTAAGAGGAAGCAGAGGGCCTTGGAGAGGCCATAGAGGTTTAAAGGTGGTCGGATGGAGAGAATAATTCGGGGATTCGAAGGGACTCCTGGAATGGATCTATCGCATATAGAGCACCAAGAAGCATAAACATTCCTTCAATTGACAATCACTTAACATTACCAAATCCCTCCGAGCTCACCCATAACTCGTTAAATAGCAGGAATCTACTAATAAAAATTATAAAACTTAAGTAAATATTATAAACAGTTACTTCGTGGAGTTAAACGGGCTGAATTTCAGTATATACATTCGTTTCATTGAAATATGACACATAGGATTTTCATTTGATAGCTAAGAGAAGCTCCGATGATAAATGACCAGGTCAAGCTATGACAAATTTCCTCTCCGAAAATTTTGTTAGCTCCTTCCCTTTTTTCGCTATATTCCTTCCTAACGAAAATGGGCTGGTAATTCCGAACGTTTGAGCTTGTTCATTTACTTCTCAGTAAAGGAAAAAGCTCAAACGTATTATAAATTGACAGAAGCTGCTTTATGTACCTCCTGAAAAACGAATTAAACATATCAATTTTTTTCAAATATCAAATTAAACGAAGAAAAATTCGAAGTAAAATTTGTTAATAAGGCAATATAACGTTTTTATTCACCACAGATTATGGGGGCTACTTCACTGAGTTTTAAAATAAACGACAATTAAGGGAATAAGGTTCATTAATTGATCAGATCGTTCAGAAAGAGGAAAAATTCATTTAAATATTAAAAAACGATGAAGTTTATATAACGCTTCGTGCCATTTTACAACGTTAAAAAAAGAGAGCTTTTGAGGCTCTCTATCTCATTACCTGCACAGCACCTGATGAAGAACAATAACTCCTACTTGCAAGCAAATGTCTCCATTAACCTCATTCACTTTGATAGCGATAAACGAATAGAAGCAAAGTTCTACAATTTGAGGCACGCTTACTAAGGGGCCACGTGATCTGCTGGGCTTTCCACGTAGCCTCACCTTAAAGTCTCCGACGGTTTGCATGTGCGTGGGTTTTGTGATAGCACCACCAACGGTGGACGTAGCAAAAATCTCAAAAAGAAGCACCAGACATAGAGACGGTTGGAAAGCACAAAAATGCTCCAAGTCACCGACCACTCCCTACCGTAAGATCTGAGCTCTTAGATCCTTTACCTCTTACGAAATATTCGTATGAAAATCTCTATTCGTGTGTAAAAAGAAACTCTACAAGCATCTACAAACTCTAAAACACTCTCAAGGCCCTTCCAGCTCCGGGGAAGCAACTACCTGAGTAGGACTAATGCCCTTACCCGTGCTTTAAACAAATATAATGCATCATTTCAAGACAAAATATCGACTATTAATTACGTTGTTACGTGGAAAAGTACTGTACATAGTAGTAGAATGAAGGAGTTGGTTAGGGAAAAATCTAGAGAAGCAGAAAATATGGTTGGATGCCTCACTGAGAGGAAATGGAATGTATTAGGCTGCGATAGAGAGTGTAGGTTACATGAGGGGGAAGGAGAAAAAAATAGTATTTTGAATCTATAGTCAGAGAGGAAGTACAGGATTGCGAATAATATTAAATATTTAATGGCTGTTTTAAACAAGGCACTTCATTGTGCAGTTGGATGTACAGAAGTTGCAAGAACAAGGGCACGGAGGCATCTCTCGATCATGCATGTGCGCAGTCATTCTAGTAATTCTCCACTTTAGAAAAAGCAATTTTTCTGCATACATCAGATTGTGCCGCAGAGTGCTGTGTATAAAAGGGGCTTAAGAAAATGTACTACTGTGCTAATAACAAGGGAAATAAAGGAAATAATACGGATAAGACAGAATAGTGTGTAAGAGGTATGCCTGATGACGCCCCTGACGCTGCCAAAAACGTTTGATCGAAAAAAGTATAGTTTGAGGTTTTTTTTAGATTATTGCTAATACTTACACTGCTTTTTTCCAGGCGCCCATCCCTTAAAGGGAGCAATATGAATGTGATACAAGTACATAGTTGTGATTCACGATATAGGTAATATTCCATTAAATATGCTTTTTCCATGTGCTATTACAAAACAGTGTTTCACTCTACGTGGCCCAACTCCAAATATCAATGAATTTAGCACTATTGAGCATAATCGGGGCAACGTAATATTTCTATATCACAGAAAAATGAAATGAAAGCTAGAATGTTCTAAAGCTGGCTAATCTCTTTTCGTTAGCATTAACGATATTCCTAATGCAATACGGTTTTAAAATGCTATTGTTTCTAACATCACTACAGCAAAAAGCATTAGAAAGGATAAGGGATACTGCCGTGAGAAAAAAGCGAATTCACTTTCATTTTCAGTCATAAATGGAAAAAGATAAAAATATTTAAGCTCATCTTTCAGAGGGTTTGCGGGCCAAAAGCAAATAAATACGGAGACTGGTGGAGCTCAAACAAAGAGAAGAGTTGGTTATATGAAAAGAGTATACAAGAAAATGACAGGGGAAGAAAAAAAACCGGATGGGGAAGGATCAGGAAGAGACGCTAAGGAGTCGATCAAAAGAAAAGTTAAATACCAAGAGCTGGAAAGGCAAAGAAATGAAAGGGGAAAGTAATGTGTTGGGTTTGAGGAAACAAATATGTTTCAGCGTAACTTCATGGCAACTCTTAGGAGAAATAGCAAATATTTGAACAAATATAAAAGAATAATCAGATAACATTCATACATAATATGTAATCGGGACTTAGGACGGAATTCCATCATCAGAAACATCACTAGGGATACAAGAATGTAAATAACATAGAGCTACGCCATTCCTCTCAATATCCTGCAGATTTAGAGTTAAAGCCATTTTCGTGAAGTAGAAGCTTGGGCTGGTGTTGTAGGGTAGAGACTAAAATGATGGAAGCATTAACGTTAGCATCCCACTATCTACAAGGGCTATTTCCAAGTTATCATATACTACACCATTATCATAAATGTTATTATCTTGTCCTCTGAACAATATGGATTGCCCAATCTGGCTCGCACACAGAAAAAGGATGACCATACATAATTTAGGATTTAAGTCTTTCCCGGCGAATGCTTAGGATGAATAGTTCTCGGATTTCCAGCCGGGTAATGGTGTTAAACTGCACCGACGTTTCAATGACGTAGTCTCCCATCGTCTTCAGGGTTAATGATTTTTGCCAGAGTTCACACAATTTAGCCTATGCCTTCAATATCTTCCTAGGTTCCTTCCTTCCTATCTGAGTATCATACGAGGTGAGAATAGCTTTGGCGCCCTGGGGCAACAACAAGATCAATCAGAGGGCACGAGGACCTCCAATAAGTGGCCACATGCCCCAAACATGGAGCTGCCACGCCGCCTCACCGTCTATACGTATTTTATTAGTCTAGCGACGACTCGCAACAGACTGGACACTTCAAGAGGACAATGTCGTAAACATTTTAGTATAGTGATGGGGAAACTTGTATAGGAAACCATCCTCAAAAATAACTCTTAGTACATTTGGAGAATATTCATAGTCATTCGGAACAGGAAAACAGATGAGTTAAATTTGTATACTTTCACACAGCTAAAAGTAGATTAACTTAATCGATGACAGCTAACATTATTTCTTGGCAAAAAGGATGCCCAAAAGTTATTAGCATTAAAGCATTAAAAAAAAGAAAATAAGCAAAATATGATAATATCCCATCCATTTAAATACAATGCGTAGGGATGGACCATACATAAACTAGCATATGTATTGATGTCATGGTTTCATTATTGGATATTGCGTTTTAAATCTGTGTATGGATATTTTATATATTTTGAATAAGAAATGAGAATAGGCAATTTCGATAAAAGAATTTCAAAAATATATTTAGATTCAAACAATAATTGATACGGTAAAATAGCATATTAACATTTGGAACACATCTACGAATTCAGCGGATGTAATATTCAGTAGTAAAAAATGCTTCCTTATAAAACAAAACATATTAAATGGTCTCATGTTTACCGGCCAAATTTTTAAGTGCGCTTTCAGATAGGATCTCCATTCTTATGCAATCAAATTTTTAACCGAAAGATCATTAACACCTTTTCAGGCAACTTAAATCACTGAACGGTCATTGCCAATTTACTTTCGCGGGAAAAACTTATTCCGATTAGCTTCAAGGAGAGCTTTTTTACCGCCATACAAAATTGAAGTTGTACCCGGGTAATGGGGAAGTAAGTTCGTTAGGAAAGGCTCATATAAACCTTCACCAGATGAGGAGCGACATCAAATTCAGTTGTTCCGCTAGGCTACTCGTTACAAAGGCTTAAAGCCAGGGCAGGTAGGATAACGCCGGGGATCAGGTGGACAATGGAGGAGTCAGCGGTTGAGACTTGATTTTAAAGGGGAAGAGATTTTCTAATAAAGTTTCCCGGGAAGTCGGTGGAGGGGAAGACTGTGCAAAGCCATTTCTATGCAAAGGGTGCAAAATTCACGGAAAGATGCCAAGCAAGTGGTCTGGTTCCTACGCATGTGCAATAATTTGAATTTCGTCCCTTGTTCTACTAGAAGTCCAGAATAACTCCATGCTAATATGCTTAGCCGTTTATAGCTTGGTAAAGAGTGAAGGATACATACGAGTACCATGAATAAACCAACGGGATAAATTTATATTTATCATTACGTACAGCTACAATAACTTAGATAATCGAGGCCAATATTTTGAGACAGGTAAGTAAAGACAGGAAGGTTCCATACCACAAGAGTTATGGAAATTCTTCCGAGAAAATTTATTTTACGACGCCAAGGTTCACTTAAACAAGGGTTAAGACATTTCCTAATGTAAGCCAACAAATCTTATTGTAGAATTTCCTATTCAATCTTGAATTACAGTTGAGTAACGATATTTGAAAAACATATGCTAGATTTAAATGTGGCATCTAGTAACAAATATTTCAGAAACTTAATCAAGAGGTCACAGAGAAAAAACGTAAAATAAAAATGTAACATGACTTAGTATTATGATGTGAAAACCTTCAATTAATAATCTACCTGTTTAGAACGTTTAACGGCATTATAGGGAACCAAATTTTGACGAAGCTCTTCCTTAAGGACCTTAATAAAGCGGTGCGTAGTTTGGTTCGGGAATGGTCTCTCTTGATCTAGCATACCTAATACAGACACGCTTACATATTCATCAGGTTTCACAGGAAATGAGAAACTGATTTAATCAACACCAAAACCTGAGACAAGACTTCTACCTGCAACCTTTACTTTGGGGGATGGGCGCGTTGTGCCGAATATACAGTACATTTTGAGTCATCAGGAGGAAAACATTATAAAATATGCAGTTAATATTTCGTACAAAGAAATTTGATCTTCGAAATATTCAACAGAAGCAAGAGTACATTCCTAATCCTCCACAATGAGTTATATCATGCAAAGTAGATTGTAATGCGTTCTCTCTTTAAAATGCTATAGACGCCTTCAAAGTCCCTCACGTACCATATCCTATGACCCCTGGGGGAAACTGGAAAGGATAGAATATTTTCCACTAATGGAGAAAAAAATTCAGAAATTTAAGGTGCTTGAGAACGCGAGAAGCCTGTAATGTAATTATGCAAATCTTAATTATGCAGGGCACTCGCATTCACATGGGAAAGTTTCACCTCCTGTGTGATTCTAGTCTCTCTTCGAGACGAGAAACAAAAGTGATGAGATTAAATTAAACATGAGAGAATGCTACACATTCTCTCATATTTAATATATGCGAACACCCGCATAAAGGTAAGAAGAGTCGAAGGAACTTACCACTGGAATATAGTCGTAGATGAGGCGATAAATATGACCAAGTCTATGTTGAAACAAGGTCGAATAAAAATGACCCCCTTTGCGATATGCACAGCATTAACTTTAATAAAATCAATTTACTGACTGGGACTGATGTGACCGAATAGACTGATTTAATGAGTATGATGTGATTTAAGCTCTAAGACCGAATTTATTTTAATGAATGTTGAATTGATTTTAAATACAGAGTTAATTTCCATTAAAATAAATTTTTGCTTACCAACTACCGTGATGCCTAAAATAGAGAGGGTACTCCCTACGCTCAAAGCTAGGGATAGGGTTTACGGATGACACGTAATCTAATAATTGTCAAAATGGGGAAAGCGGAGGCTGCAAGACAAAATTAATAGACAAGTTAAATTGATTAGCCCCCTCCCCATTCAACGCATACCCATTGACGTACATCAAAGAGAGACAGGTAGAAGATTTTCATTGAAATAGTTTATCTTGGATTACTTGTATTAGCTGGTCAGATCATGAATACTGACAATGAGAGAGATTCTTTGGAGGAATAAATGGAGCCCAGTGGAATTCAGAATAAAAAGTTGGATTTTATATCGCAAATGCAAACTCGATAACGGGATAAGTTTCCCAATGGATTCAGACGATTACACTACGGTGCACACAGAAAAGTAACACCTTTCCAATACATTTACCAGGAAACCAAACACCCTATAAATGAATAAGGTTCTCACTTCTACTTTCGATGACTTCCTTGAAATGAGACTAAGTAGAGGAGCCCAACAGTATTGTGCTTGAATACTGCCTACAATCCTACTATTTCCTCAAGTCTTTCACCATGATTAGACGATTCGTCACTCCCGAATAATTCACTGCCGGTCAGATTTTGCTGATGTTGGAGGCAAAAATTATAAGTTTAGACTGTATTAATAACCAGTAACGAGAAATTGTAGGCCCCTGATATTTTGATACTTTGAGATGTCCTTTCGTTGACAGAAGCAAATGTGAGAGCATCATTTAAATAAAAAAACATATCTAGGCTAGACTGGAAGATAAAATTGGTATGGAAACATAATTGTTCACAAGAATGAAAAAATGAGAACTATACCTACTTTAGATCGATTCCAATAACACTTAATTACAGGAAAATAATTGAATAATTCGTTTATAAAAATCATTTTCAGAATTCAGAATGTTCCACACAGTACGTGTGAGTGGCTAGCAATAAAGGCATAACAGTCCAATTATTAGCAGGAAGCACTATTGGTTGACTTTCTTAAAATCGCATTATTTTAAAGCATTACGTAGAAATATCTCATACCTCAATCCATATGAGTTCCACGGCCTTTGTTAATAAATATAATCATGCTGCATTAAAAATAAACAATTGATTATTCAGGGATGTGAGCTGTAGATAATTAACTTCCGTTATTAATGATACAATACAGAAACCATGAAAAGGCATTTGGATTAGTAGTAATTCGTTATTTGGCCACATTATGGCCAATATCCGGTAGCATCGCATACGGAGTCATAATAGACCATATTTTATACACAATATTCTATTGGTCTGGAATGGCCTTAGTCTCGAGTATCACAAAGAGAAGATCAATAATTTACCTTGTGCATGACGGCTAAAAGGAGTTTCAACAGCTCCTTTGGGTTTTGCCCAGGGAGCAATTTTTCTGGGCCAGAATACTCCCAAACACAGGTATCAAGAGTTAAAGAAGCAATAGAGTGAGATTAATTAAAACAACGTGTATGAAAATGAGGGAACTACCGGGACCAGGGTTATAAGTTAAGGAATCAGAGACAATACAAGTTTCTTTTACAGAACTCCTCCATTTTAGCATACACATGCATAAAACAAAAACTATTACGTTTTTCCCTTTGGATGACTTCAAGAATTTTTGTTAACATCTCATGAAAGATTTGCGAAATGAACGTACTGAGAAACGCTATACCTGGAACATATATATAGTATTCGAGAAGGCATGGACAATCATTCTCCAAACAAAAGAAAATGCGAACATATCAAAGCAGTAGCCATTACGATGCACCACTGAAAAAAATAGAACACGTGTAAAATACATACGTGCATTCGACATGAAAAAATATTTTTAGAACTCCAGTGAAAGTACAGCATCGGTGCTCATCTTCTCCATTTCAAAAGCAAAATCCAAGCAAACTACCAGGCTTGACTCGGAGATATATTTGAATTCATAATCACTCAATCCTGATCCTATTTAAAAAGTATACAAAATATCCATAATCAACCTCTTTTCAAATAACGAATTATCACTGTCTGGAACACTCGACATCCCTCCAAATGTGGATTCCGGGAGAATAGGACCACTGAAGGTCAGACTTCGAGGGGGACTAATGTCCTGAATTAATCACTAAAAGGGACTTCAACTCTTGATGACGTGGGACGCAGGATTAATCCGAGAGCGTTAGTTTTTCCCTGAATTTCTACCGGCAATGAAGCCTAGAAGGGACCTTATACAGCTCAGATGACATGAAATTTCTTTTGCTCCCTCGATAAGGCACATTTTACGATGCCTCTATTTTGTATCGCCACGCGCTAAAGCCAAGGACCTGAACTCCAACGTGTTCAATGAATTGGAAACATGAGTGAACGCCTCGATTTTGAGAGCGTAAGTCAATAAAAGAAGAGTTATTTATGAGGCATTCTTTTCACGATATTTAATTTTGACTAAAAAAAATACGATGAATCAAATTCAATTTCCAAAACGTAGGTTGTTCATATTAGGAAATTCTCTTCTCTCAGGAGCAAATTTTGGCAGGGATCCCAACACAGCTGTAACGTCTGAACTAGACACTTATTTAAGAGGATATAAAAAAATGAATATTCATAGTTTAAACTAAGACAACTCAAATGTTTATTCAATGTAGTACACTCACAAATGTGTGAAGAAATTAAGTGAGTTCCAACACATAAACATTTATTAGATAGTTAAAAGTTCTCTTTACGTCTACCTTTCAAGAAATGAGTTTTTGAGTACATCGCGTTACTCAAATTCTTTCAGCTGCAATAAGGCGGTCTTTACTCGGAAGACTGCCATGCTGCAGTGCAACTTTATTTTTTTGTTAAATACCTGTTGTATTCCCCATTGAATTAATCAAAACACGGTATAATAATTTTTTAAATTTACAAAAAGCTAAGGAGAAACTTTTCCGACGATAGTAACAAGAGGGGAGATGATTTATCATAGCGTACGGAGGCCATAAACAACTTCAAAACACGGCCTTCAAATATTATGAGCACATTTCTGAAAGTATTAAATAAACGCCTTACTCACAGATTAAGTTTGAATTCTTCCAACTATAGCGTGGATTGACTATTCCAAACCAATTGGCTGCAATTGGTCAGTTTTGAAATAGGTTATTAAAGAAAAAAATATTTAATCACAATATCCATAATGACACCTAACATTTTAGCCTAAAAGTTTACACAGCAAGTTTGAGATTTAATCCCGGAGAACAGCAACAGGTGTTTGAATGGTCTATAGGTAGTCTAAGTTTATGGCGACATTTCCTTTCGAGCCTCATCATAAATCCTCCTCCAACTCCACTTCAAAGCTGAACCTTAACACACGCTCACCGTAACTAATTCCACGTGAAAACAGTCCCTCAATAGATACATGCTCGTGGAATGAACCCTCGGTATGACACCGGAAAGTAAACAGACTATCCCCTCGGGTGCTATCCTTAAGTTCCTCCCAACGTCCTTTATCCCGAACTCGACAGAGCCTGTCAGCACTCAACTCTTGCCGTCCACCCTCCTCTCCGCCCAGGCAAAGACTCCCACAGTACACGCCCTCCGTTGCCCACGGCGCCAATCTTTTACATGGCGTCCTTTCAAGGGCCATTCACTTATCTCTTCCGGCAGTGGAGCAAACATCCTTTATTTTCGCAACTTTGTTTTCCCAAACATGAGCATCCGATGCTGAACATAGCGACGCGAAAGACAAAAATGAGCATTCTCCCGATTTCACAGAATTTTCAAAATTGTAATTTCCATAGACTCTTGGTAACTCAACATTTATTTTCTTTTTAACGGATTCCCAAGTGCAAATACGCCTTTTTCCGGTTTTCTTTGACTAAAATAATAATTAGTACATACCCCAGAATGGTGCTCTTACTAGTTACTGCAGAATATCTAAAATTTAATTTTATCATGTTGTTTGATTCGTCAAAATTTAAAAGATATTAGATTGGAGAGGAGGAAAGTGTGGCAGGACTTTACATTCCAAAGGGAGTTGTTAGAATTCTGGCAATGTCGGAAAATTTTCGATGGAATCCTGATTCCTACTGGATCTCGAGAACTTCATTGCAGAACTTCTTTCGTCGGATGGGCCGTATAATGCGGGTCCCTTGGCGTCCTTCTTAAGGAATGGGCTAATGCCAAGAGTTACAGTGCAACTTCCTCCAACTCTAAAATAGCTCCCTTTCTTAAATATCCATCACATCATAAAAGCCGCGATAGCCCTCCTTTGTTGGTGGCCCAGCCCTTAGCCAGTCAATTAAACTGTTTAACAAGTGTTACCGTGATTCTCATGAGATGACCAGAAATCTGACTAATCACAAGTGAAAAACGTTGTCTAGAGATTTTATTGCGGAATAAAGATAATTAATAAAGGAAATGAAAAGATAATAAAGATAATGAAAAATCTCCTCTAACCACTATGCTACAACTATGATTAAAATTAAATGATACAACTCGTATCTATAAATCAACCACTGGGATTTTGAAACTTCTTTGACACCACAATAGCTGGAAGAAAATATTTCTCAAATTACAATAGTTTCGATACAACAAGAGAACTGGGATACCGGGGAAGGTTTGGAATGTCAGATGAATCAAATTAACATCGTAGCCACATCTGAAACAGCATATTTTTAAGGCATTGAGATGACATTATTTTTCGTTTTCGATATAATTAGGTTTTAGCATTGAGTGCATGCATGCATTAGGCGGTTTGGCTGCGTATATTTCACTTTAAACACCATTCACAGAATCTGTTTCCAAAATCTCTAAATTAGTTATCCTCCGAAAATATATAAAATATATGCATAGAATATACCTAAGCATAAAAGCGAACAGAGGAGCAAAGACATCAACATACAAGTTTGTACGGTAAACAACCGCCTAATTTGTTAGCCCAGCAATGAGTTTATTCTTGTTCCTTAGGAAAATGGTTCTTATGCTTATGGCCACAGTAAAATTTTCCATAGGTTAAAAATTAGTTATTTAAATAAATAATTAAAAAATAGTGGTTTAGCGACAAATTATAAACTCTTGATAACAAATATCCGTAAAACCTTGTTTTATAAAAAAGTTAATGGATACAGTCGGATTCATGTTCATGAAATCCCTTTATAACGTATTTACTACTATTTTATACAAATCTTTCACGGTGAATTCCAACTTGAGAAACGGGAATAATAATAAAAATTAAGTTTTCTACCTTAACTCTACTTTTCTATCTAATACACATATTTGAACTTATCTTTCCCAAATGGAAAATCAATAAAATCTTATAACCTCTCGATTTTGGTCATCATTGACACACTATTGGGGCCCATTAAAAATTGTAATCAAATACACACTACGGTCAAGTTTTAAGAACTACATTAGAATGAGAATCTCCCACATACGTACCTTGCTCTCATCCGACAACTCGGTGAATGCGAGGAAATGAAAGTGCCTAAGCAGTCTTGACGTGACAGGATTCCTCCCTCCACCCGGTGGTCCCATGGCGCACACAAAATTTACGTCCACGATGTTACGGAATTCACCAATTGTCTTTCGATCATACCATCCTAAAGAGAAAGAAAATCGTGTTAAACAGCACTTCTTCTTTCAGGAGATATAGGTCAATTAATTTGTATATTATTTATTATCTTTTTATACTTTCGCATTTTTATACATGCTTCTTCAGGGATAAGAGAATGCGAAATGCAAAACGTCGGCAAAGAGAATACATAATATACAAATTAATACACCTATATCTCCTGAAAGAATAAAAAAAATACTTAATAAAAAGGAGATCATGAAGAGGAATCATCTAGATACCAAAATATACATATTCTATTATCTCAAGCATGTATGGGTTGAGATGAAGATCTGATGAATAGAAAAGCATAGTGCATAGTATATTCTTCGCACATGTTCTAGCCTCAAAATCCCCACTCCGTTCTTTAAAATAGAACGACCGGGCACGCAAGAAATGCAACAAAGAAATTGTTATCTGACTCTGATGGAGATCAATATAGAGTAATTATTTCAGCATTGACAGAAGTAATGATTCAAGAGACCGAATAAAGTGGTAATAGATGCTTCATGTGCCAATATTTCAATACTACCCCAGTTGTAATTGTCTTCCATAATATTTCATAAATTTTACATAAATTTGCCTCATTTATCCACTTAACTCTTAGCCATGCTCGGAATATGACCATGAATAACAATATTCTCACAACAGTCCATCATCTGAACATCCAATCGTCAAGAATCTATGTCCCATCCGTCCTTATCTCTTAAATTTACCACACTCATGTTTCAGGCATGTTATATACGCTAGTTCAAGGAAGTGAAATGAGAAAATGGAAGGACAATACGGATGAAATTGCTATACACAGTTCTTCTTCATAAATTATCGATTAAGGGTTTGAAAAATAGGCAATAATATTATTGGAGTAAGGGAAAAAGGGCAAAAAATAAAAATAAGGAATTTTAAGCGTGATTAAGACGTTCCCATAGAGCTGTTAAGTGATAAATTGCTGTTAACAAATAAGAGTACTAGTTTAAAAATGTATGTATTATTCAGGAATACAATCTGACAAGTAATCACCGGCAGCATAAAAGTAGTCAATTGGCATTCACAAGGAAAGGGAGGCACGGGAAACTTGCCGGAAGGATATCACTCTATCTGTAGCAATGACGAAAAGAGAGTGCCGAAGTGGATACCGAGAAAGTAAAGAGTGGATTAAGGAAGCGAAAAAAAAAAACAAAGAATATTTCAGTAGGAAAATACGACGGGTCTGGTAATACTTATTTAGTGCACAATTCAAATGCCATTACAGGCATAGCTTAACAGAGGAAATGCTTAGATATGAGGCATTCGGAATTTGTTATACAAGTGGAAGACTTAAATTTGCAAAACACTAGAGCATTATACACGGTTCCTTTAGCAGGCATCCAGATTGAAAGAGTAAGTTCAAGGAGAATGTACACGATTCAAAATTCCAGTGAATTCTACGGGAAACATGGTATCTATTTGACCTTCAGCAGGAGAAAAGAAAGACGTAAAAAGAATTACTCATTAAGCTTCCGCGAGAAGGAAAGCCACGACGAGTAAAAGATGAGAGAGGCAATATAAAGAAATAAACAGAGTTTCAAAAGTAGAAAAAGCAGTGCTCTATGGGGAAAAATCAAACAGCCGTAGAATACAAAAAAGTAGAAAGAGAAGAGCATTGAGAAACGAGAAAACATTTCCTGGGAGAAGAATGAACATACAACATACCAATGGAATGAAATACTCCGAAGAAAAATATGTACTCATTAAAGAAGTTAAAGGAGCTGTATGGATGAATGAAAGAGGGATGACGTCCATTATCATGGAAAAGATGAAAATAGTATTACAGATGGAATCGAAAAAGACTCAGGTACGCTAGAGAGAGAGAGAGGAAAATTTTCCTCTCATTCTCAGATATACAGGTAAGCATAGGGCACGACGTTACTGATTTATAGGCAAAAGATATCGAGAGAGAAAACCACTATGGGCAACACATGAGAAAAGAGAGTCCTCACCGTTTCTATAGAGCGAGAAATAAAGAATAACTAATAGACTTCCTATACATACAGCTAATGAGTTAGGCAGAACATTTTGTTGACTCTGATTTGATCACTATTTAAAAGAAAAAATAAGCTTTGGGTATGAAGACTTGCGCAAGATGCAAATGTATGAATACGCATCATCAACAGAAGAATGTAGAAGAGACAAACGATTAAGGCTAATGTCAGTTCTCTAAAGAGTAGGTACTTACTTGAAAACGCAAAGTCATATAAACGGTGCGACATTAATTGAACGGTATCTCGAGTTTTCTCTGGATATTTTATTCAAAATCGATACAAAAAATTATTGCCTATTGATCTATCTAATTGAAAAATTGAAATAAACAGAAAAGGAAGAAATGAAATCCAGGAAAAAAGAGAGGCAATATTAAACATTAAATTAAGAGATGAGAGATTTCACTGCTCTGCATTTTGAAAAATATTTTTTGATGTTTCAGTTTTGAATGCTTTTTCCCCCTAATTTTGGGGTTCTGATCCCACATATGTTATCAGTTTTCTTCTATCACGTCCAGGTTTCTTTAAAAAATGAAAACAAAATTTTCGTATTTACCCTTTACCGATATATATATTTATACCATTCTACAAGATCATTGTCATGCTTAAGAACGTGGTGTATTTTATAATTGTGTAATTATGTGATTGTAAACACTATTGTACGTAAATTCCACAAGAATCACCAACAATTGATACTATTTTACAGGCACAAATGTTCATCTTTTTTGCACTTCTTCCATAAGCATGAGAAGTACATACTTTCCCTTTTCAGGGACCAACAGCAGTCTGCCATCATGTTAACAGTCCAAATACCATGGTATCATCTTTCTATGTATTTCAAACCTGGTGAAAAAGTTCACCCTGTTCTTCGATGTAAAATCCAAGACAGCATTCTGGAAAATAGTCAACAATGTAACTTCAAAGCCATGTTACAACCTAGTTTTTTCCGAAATTTTCCAGCATGGTGTTCACAATTATTTTGTAATCTGGACTCCTTCTGCTTCCTAGGAAGTTTTTTCACAATATATTTGTAGCTATGCCAGGCTTGTTTTTCTGTTTGGCTCATTCTATCCCCAGAATAGGGGTCACAAATTAATTTCCTGATCTGACCTCCAGTAAAAAAACCTGCTTTCAGCTTACCTAAGGTCATTTTGTGAAAAACACTACATATGCACTTAAAACACTCACTGTCTTTGTCTAGGGCACGTACAAACTGGCTCATGATACTCAATTTTAATTGAAGGGAATGGATAAGAACTTTTGTGGGTTCCACAAGGGGCACATGCATAACATTCTTTGTTCCGGATGTCAAGGGTCCTCTGGATGGCCACTCCCGCCTTTGCCAGTGATTTTGTCTGTCTCGACTATCCCATTTGCACAGGAAGCAAGGCATTTTTGTGTATTCCATTTGCAGTCCCAGTAAAAGGTTGATAACTTACAATTAGAAGTCACCACATACACTCCACCCATGCTCGGAGTACTTCACACACTGCAATAGAAACTGCAAACTTTCATATGATTCTTTCAAAGTAATAGAATAAGCAATTGGTACAGATCCAAGCACGTTAACATTGTGGAGTAAAACACTTTTCAGGTTGGTTACGGATAAATCTATGAAAAGCCTCCATTGTGAAGTTACATGCTTCACAACAATCCCCGTTACAGAGTTTCGGTATATCATTGCAGAAGATCATAGACCTTGCTTACGAAAATAAAGACGCTATTTCTTGTTCCCGGGATATATAACATGAAATTTAAGTGCCTGGTAACAATAAATGTCTGTCTTTCAGTACAGAAGCTAACAATTAAACATTTACATGTACTGGGTACAAACTCGTCTGTATCTGATCCACTGATATCCATTGTATCGCTAACTTCCTTTTGAGGCAATGTATGGCTTGAAGATGCACCAGAAGGAATAGCTAGGCTTACGTCATGTTTGATTGGTCTCATTGCAGATCGCAAATGTGGATACGCTATGTCTCTTTTATTCATAGCAATGAAACCTTGCAATTTAACCTGACATAAATAACATTCATCAGTATGGTTTAATTGTTCCCTCCATATCATTGGAAGAGCAAAATAAAATGTCTCTCTTTGTCCATTCATCCACAACCTCAATCCTTCCACACAAGCCTTACACACTTTCTGGGGTATATCATCACCAAGCACAAGACCAAAATACGCGAGGTAGGCTTCTTTGACGAATGGTGTTATATTTAGTCTTTGTTTACACAACATGTACTTCCCACATATGTAACAAAATGTGTTCGGATCGTTTTTGCAGCCACGTGTAGACATTGTCGGAATACACAATTTGTCACTTCATGCAACCGTAGATTTCCGCACACTGAATACAACACACTCAGCGTTCACTCCCGTTCAACTCAGCGCAAAAAAATCATTCAGGAACACGCATTCATTTTTAAACATCATTTTTGATGCAGAGCAGTGTTATAGTTGCAAGGAACATTTATTTCTATTATTGGGCCTGCATATTGGATGAAAATGACGGATATTATTGAAAATGCTCAGGGAAAAATGAAGAAATCCACATAAATATTTTGACATGAAGGGGAGTCACAGAAAATTGGGATTTCTACAAAAGGAACGAGACTGGAACGGTGAATTGTGATGCGCAATGTTTTTTTATTTTTGTGAAATTTGGTCGACAAAGAAAGAATGTTGTCGGAGACCGATGAAGGCGGTGGAAAAGAAAAGATAACAGTTAGGAGAAACGTAGGGTTCAATCACTGCGATCAATCAGCTGCGATTAAACCAAACTACATTTTAAAACACGGCTATCCAGTTAATCAAATGATGAAACTGGAAAATGTTTCGGTTAGCCACCGTCCAAACCAATGAGCCAACCAACGAACTGTACCAATAGGTTAATCAACCAGCTGTCCGAAACTCGGTTCAGTATATATATTCTGAATAGGATATTATAACGCCTAAGCACATTTAACTCGCTCAGAAGATTGAAAGTCACTATATATTTATTTTTATAAATGCAAACAAACGTAACCACTTTTCTCCATTCTACATCAAATATGATTTGCACATTTTTTTTCAAAATGAAATGATGCAGCTGCAAATAAGCTAGTTAGTAAGGTCATTCGTTTAAGGAAAAATTAGGATATTTGTTTGCCAGGGCATTCTGAATAAAGCACTGCTATCCTTTTTGACTCGGGAACAGCTTAGACCGTCCAAATGAAATACGGTGGGAAAAATAAATTGAAGACGATAGGAAAATTGCCAATGCTGGCCGCTGTAACCAGACCAGTGAGTCGCCACTCAGGTCCACGGGATCCAAACCCGCGACCAGGCCATCGCGAGTTTGGATTCCCCTTGGCGGTCGGGGGTTTGGATTCCGCCTTATGCGTTGATGATATGTCAATATCAAGATTAAGTCCTTCGACGTGGCCATGTTCCCTTTACAACAGCCACTCGCCCCTTCGGCGGATTTTAGGTTAGTTTACACATGTAGATTAGATACACATGACGGTAGATGACAAGTTGCAACACCGAAAACTCAACTCTAATACAAGCCAAGCTGAAACACCTGATGAAGCGAATCCTGGACATATGCAAACATATGGTAAATAAAATATTGAAGCCGTTATTACCTTAATAATGGCTTCTATTGGCAAAAATGTTACGCGAGCATAGTTGAAAAATATATCGTAAAAATATTAAATTTTGCAAAAGAAAATTTCCCAAAATTACAGCAAATATTTTATCAATAGACTCAAAACCTTACTCCATCAGAAAGATGAAAAATATGCTGCAACCAAAAGAGTTTACTATTCAATATCTGGATCCTGGAGGGGCATGGAATAGTATATGATAAATTGGGGGAAGATGAATGGAATTGATGCAAAGAATGAAAAGTAAATCGGAATATGGAGGACTAGAAAACAGGGCTCAAGAGAAAATTATAACTTTGAACAGAGTCTTGCCGTAATCACCATGCTACTTACTACCATACACCATTTCGGCGATTTGCAAGGCATCAAGTAGAGCCCACATGTGTAACTGTCTGATGCGAAAAGCTGTACTGTCTTTTTGATTTATAGGAGAGTCAATATGAGTGAAAGTCTTTCACAATGTTTTCCTCTTCAACTACAGCTCTATACCTGTTTTAAATGTAAGTAAATTATACGGCATAATAATAAATGTTTATTCGATTTTATGGTCCAAAGAGGAAACAATTTTCCCACCCAAATTTATGGACCCCTCAGGCATATGACCAAGGGGGAAAAAGCCTTTCATGATTGGTAATACAGGACATGTGGCACTCAAAACTTAAAGATAAATCACCCTTCAAATAATTTCAGCAAATTTTGTCACAGAGTAACTTTTCCGCAAATCACAATGTACTTAATAACCACACCTTATTCAAAGCATATTCAAAATTATGCACACAGATAGAACGTGAAAAAATATCATTTTTGTTTAATACACTCCACTAACAAGTCACTCCCACAAACGTGCAAAGCGAGATACAACTCAAACAAAGCGAGGATTCCGTACTCATAAGATGATAATCGTATACATATATTTAAATACACTCCTAAGGGCAAAACAGTTATCTATCCTGGAAACTATAAGGGATATAAAACACACTATGTGGCTAGTAGGCTTTTAGCACCCAAAAAAATTAAAAACACTTCCTAAGTACTAGGAAACAGTAAAACAGTATAATTGAAAAAATATTGAAAGAGGTCTTATCTCAATGAAATACCTAACTATTTTCGACGCGCACCATAAACTGGCAATATTTTCCATATTCGGACATTATTTTGGTCAGCAGATGTATTGATCTTAATGATGACAAAAATCCACATCTTAACCCATCAATACGAGTTCTGCACTATATCAATATCGGTATAGCCTGAGAATACTAGTTCATATCTGATACCGCCAACGCACTCATTATTTTTCAGCTCTATTTTCCACAAATCTTTCGTCAATATTGAACCGTCACCCATTTTACAGCTGGTACTGCGATCACCTTAACCAATCTGAATCAACTTAAAACACTTTTCCTCTTTTTACAGAAGGGTAAAAGATAAACCTCAAGTGATTAGACAGGTGACAGACATTATGAATAACGTAGAGCTTTGATAAAGTACTCTTTATGGTATTGCATCAACAATATTCAAAAGAAGGAGTTCTTCCAGGACTGAGATATCTATAAAATCCACAGCTTCAGGCTCTAATTTTTAGAAACTTTTAATATCCATTCCAATAAAGTTTTGAACTTTTCTACACTTTTTATTTTTTTTAAACACTACGCGTTTCACCAATTTTTTGGCATCGTCAGGTGTAGTAGTTTGTTTACATATGGCATTGTTGTCTTTGTTAGATAAGGAACATTAAATTTGATTTTAAAAAATGTTTACATTAAAAAAATACGAAAAGGAATTGAAACAAAAAGAAAAAAGGAAAAGGAAGGTAAAAAAATGTATTAACATGGAAATAATAACAACAAAAATTTACATACAATGATTGGCAAAAACAATCAAATCAAGGGGTGGTGGTATGAGAAAGGTCAACGTTTTTTTAGCGAAAAGTTTTCAGAAAGAAGTGGGGAGGTATGTGTGAAAAGCTGCTCATTGCATAGATTTGGAGAATGCCTGATAATTTAAATTTGTTCTAATGCATCAATTTTTACTGTTTTATCGTTGCTAATTAAAAAGTAGCAATCCGTTCATTGTTTACGGCCTTGAGGAAGACCCACGACCAATCGAAGCCCATCCTATTCACGGAGGAATCCTTGTATTTTCAAAATCTAAACATATTAGGCCTGTCAGCATGTATAGCCTCTTTTCGGCCAAACAAGAATCCCGAAATTAGCTTTGAAAGTCTCCCAAGGGGACTGATTGAAAATCCAGCAAATAGACTGAAAATTTAAAAATACATTATTGCTACTGCCGTAAATGAATGGGAGTGGGCAATTAACAGTAATTCCGTAAAATATTCGAAAGAAAAAAAATTCCGCAACCTGGGATCGAACCCATGCCGGAGGAAGATTCATCAAAAGCGTTTTTCTCTCGAACTCGGGCCTATGTCTAAGAAAGCCGTGACTTTTCCTGCGTTCTGTCTAAAGTTTCAGAAAATAATTGCCTCGTTTGAATCCCGAACATAAGTCAAGCAATGTCTCCTTGTAAGTAATTTGTAGACTAAATCCGGGGTAAATCCATTGTTGATGGCTATAAAAAATTATAGTATCCAGTTCATCTTTATATCCTATTGAGGTAGGGGGAATATTTAAATGGCGATGAATCATAGAATTTAGAGCAGCATTTTTGTGGGAAAAATGATGAAACGAATCGCTAGGAATGATGTGGTCTATGTATAAAGGTTTCCTGTAGATGGAAAATTCATGCCTATGTCTTGTAATTAAAATCGATAAATCAAGGAAATTCAATGTTCCTCCGACATCTTTTTCCATGGTATAGGAAATCTTAGAATTCAGGGAGTTATGATGGTTAAAGAAGGAATCCAATTGGTAGTCACTTCCAATCCAGAGACAGATGATATCGTCAACTTAACGAAACCATTATTTAATCATTTTAGTGTAATTCATGTAAGAATGGAACAGTTGTTCTTCCAAAGAATTAAGGAAAACTTCTGCCATAAGAGGGGAAAGGTTGGAACCCATTGCTAGGTCATCTATTTGTTTATAGAACTTTTGGTTGAAAATAAAATAGTTTAGTTAGACTGGCAATTTTATCAAAGCACTCAACTCTGTCGAAACCTTTTGGATAAGGTTAGCTTTTAAAATTAGTTCATGAGCTTTTTGTAAGGCTTTTGTTGTAGGGACACAGGTAAAAAGTTTATTTATATCAAAGGAAACCAACCTTGAGTTTCGTGGAACACTAATGTCTTTTAGGTGGTTTGCAAGTTCCATAGAATTTTTAACACCATACTTTGATTTAAACCAGTGTAATCACGGAATAATGTTTTTAATTTGTGAGAAAGGAGGTGTGAAGGGGAGGAAACAGCAGAGACAACTGGTCAGATTGGAATAGGTAGTTTGTGAATTTTAGGAAATCCGTATAACCTTGGAGTAGACGGGTTCATTTAAATTGGAAACATGGCTCATGTATATTGTATAAGGCTCCCCTGAAGAGGCGCCAGCCTACACCGGGGGTCATGTTTGACATGGCGCTAAACACGTTACGACGACCTGCATCTTCACGTATGCCTCCCTTGAAGAGGCGCAAGCCTGCACCGGGGGCCATGTCTCAGACATGGCGCTGAACATGTTACACCGCATCTTCAAGAAGAAAAAGAGAAGATTCACGGCTGCAATGACAACCCCAAAATGAATTCCCCCACCCAATCCCAGTGAACTCCCTAGTGCTAACCCAGTGATCATACAAAGCCAAAAACAATATCAGAACTATTCTGCAGAGCCCAGCTATCTATACACCCGGTTGAACTTTCAGAGTCTATAACCATTGTTATATGTTTATTTATTTATTTTATAAGTTCTTGTTATCATCACTTGTTACATGTAATGACCTGACGACGGTTTTTTCTGGTTTCCTGTCGTCCCTAGGGAAAATTCCAGTACAAAGCCTTCCCCGCACATTTTCCAGTGACACAATTCCAGGGGAAGGATATTCCTTCCCTGAAGAGGTGAAAGCCTACACCAGGGTTCGTATTTTCGTTGTTATTTCTTGCTTTGTTTTATCTGTTATGTTAAGTTGAACCTCTTCTTTTCCTGTACCTTGCAAATGTTTGAATAAACACCTTTTTAACTTGAACTTTCGTCCGAGAGAAAGAAAGAAGTCGTCCTCACGTTGATTCCGAACCCACTGAGCTCACCTCGAGCTTCCTATCGCTTTCCCCATGACTCAACGTTGACCTCCGCGGCGTACTAGGGCACTAAAAAAAACTATGTATAACAGCGAGCGCAAAGCAAATCAAACGTTACAATGTGTCGTGAAAGTCCATTTAGCAGCAAGATACATAAAAAACAACATCATCTCAAACATTGAATGATCTTTATGACAAAGGATTGAACAACTTCATGCTTGACTATGTGGAATTTCTTCATCACGGAAGTAATGATAAAAGAACTTTATAAATTCCTCTTTAGAAAATATAAGTGGTGGTAAGGTGGTATACAGTACCACCTGATGATGGCATAACATTTCGAAGCCTATATCGAAAAAAGTTATATTTTATAAAGATGAATTTTACATAGTTATTTTTTCATTCCTACCGTTTTTATTAAATTATGAAACTTCCACCAAACAGAATAAATATTCATTATGGTAATCAATGTTCCCTGCAATGTTTAACTAAAACGATTTCTGAACCACAACGCAGCCTCTGGGCATGAATGAGAATGGGACACCAAATTTGAAACAATGGCTTTGTGCATTCATTCCACTCTTGAACTTAAATTCATTTGTGCCGAGACGAATCAGGGCCGAAAACCCGTAATCGCATTCAAAAATGTGAAAATGAGGGCCAATCAGTGGCCAGCCGGTCGCATTGATACTAAATGCCGTCAAAAACCTCCTAAACAGGTTTAAAAATCTGACACTCAACAGGTTGATTACATGACTGAAAAATAACGGCTTTGTAAAAAAATAAAACCAATGATTTTACGAGATGAGAAATTTTTAAATTGCTACAAAATTCAAATTACTAATTACAAGTACATCGCTACCTTAACAGCTCACGTTAGCGCCGGGAAGAAGAGGGTTTACGTAATCAAATTATAATTTCAAATCCGAAAGATTAGCGCAGACACCAAAATTTAGGTTCTATATGAAAACTTTTTCTGTTCTTATCAACCGCCCAGATTTAAATTTCGACGTTCCCATTGCTTAATAATTAAGGAAATTATGAACGCTCCAACACCACAATTTTAAATGTATGTGATAAATATATGAAAATGCAAATAAATTCAAAATAAATAATGAGAAATCTACCAAGTAGCCTGTAATTAATACCAAAAGACTCTGGGCAAGTTTCTTTCAATAACTTAACTTAAGTTGCACCATATATAAAAAGATGTCGAAAATAAATACCATCTGAATAACGTTACCCGCATTTCCTGGATGATCGAATTTAACAGAATATGTATCAAACTACCCGGCAAGGGGGCGGTAATTTACTATTAGCCCTGGACAATTTAAAAGAATAATAGAAATCGGGATCGAGTAATGCTGATTTACTCAAGCCATAAGAGCAAATGGGTGATGTAGACGTACCGTAGTGGGCAAAGATAATGTATTATACTGATTTCTCGAGGGAGGGAATTGAAACAAACGCGGCGAGTCAACGGAGTTAAAGGCAATCCCGTCGGATATCTAGCCTTAAGGGAATTCTCCGGTCCCGATACCAAGTAATTCGAGGAAAGGGTTGAGAGGGAATTTGATGAGGACAGCTATAAATTTCAAATTCTCGCCAGGGTTGGTAAGGGGAAGGCGGAAGGAATGGGGAGAGGGTTCAGATGGGGAAAAATTCGGAGATTCGAAACAGCCAGGGGCGAATGGCTCTCAAAACGCTTCCAAAAATATTGACGACAAACGGAAAACCATTAACGAAGTGTAGCGAGGTAAACTTCGGATGTAAATCGCGCGATGAAACAGTTGGCCCCGGGTCCATTTAGAGCTAAAAGGCATGAACTTGTAAGGATTATGAGTACCTCCATAGAGTGGACGGATTAGACTGAATATAAATGATATGACATTATCCTTAGACCCAGCATTATATTTTTGGGATGACAGTCAGAGAAAGAGAAAAGGACATATATTTAGAACGCTCAGCTCTTCACGATAACCACATTCTGCCAACTACTATTTTATTAATAATATAGATACGTTTTTATACGCTTTCGGCGACCGGCTTTAAGTTCACTCCTTGAAAAGAAACCTTTAAATTATTTAAAACTGCTATGTAAAGCAAGATGATAAGAATAGAGTAGTTTTATTCCCAGAAAAAACTATTTTATTAAAATCTAGAACTGGTCTTTTAAAGTTACAAGTTAATTTAAAATGTAATGCAAACTATAGAAAATTAAAACTAAGCAACGTAAATACCCATGAAATGTGTACGCGATGTATTTAGGACAAGGATATCGTCCCCTATGCTCGTAGGGAAAAATATAAAACTTACAATCGCGAAAAACTCCTTATAACACGTCAAATCTGCATGTCATTACGTAAGGAATGAAGTTTTTAGACCGAGTATTCTTTCAATGAAGACTGAGCGTGTTCCCTGCAGCCGAATCCACCACACCACAAGACCCTTTATCACGATTCAGATAGGTACTCAGATTCTACCTCCGGGACAAATTGATGAAGAAGTTTGCCGAACGGAATTCAAGCGAAATAAACAACGGCCTAACTCCCTAGAAAATAAGGGTGCGTCCCGAGACAGACGTAAGTGAAATAACGGCGGCCGAAATGGAAGAGATGATTTAGCGGGGCTACGTGCGGAGGTAAACGGGACCGAAGAGAAAAATGCTTGTTATTGCTCTGGAGTGTTCCGAAGAAAGGGCTTTTTTACGACTTATTTTTTAAACGTTGTTTTCAAAACATCTAAGCAGCACAGAGCGTCAGGTGGTGGAGCCCTTTAGTGACTGCCTGGAAAAATCACCCACGAATCATATACTGCATTCATTTTAAGATCCCCGAACAGGGCGTGGGACTAAAAGGTTTTGTGTTCATTTCAATATGCATAGGTCCTCTTTTCTTAAAAATCGAGCCCGCAAACATTGAATGAAATTATTTCCAGGAATACATTTTCTTATCTGTTTTAGGGATCTATTTAAACGCCACAGAATAAATCATAAAGAAAGAAGTCGTAAGATTGAGATGCATTTTGGTCCTAGCCAAAAAATCACTAACAAGGTCCAGCAAAACTAGGGCATTTTAATGGCATTAAGCGGCTATAAACTTCATAATTTTATTTGCGAGTTTAAAAAAGGGCACCGGACTTTTTCTGAGTAGTTAATCAATATACTGAAGTCAACTTTCTAATTCATTCAAAGTATTGTATGGAGTGACATACCGACATTGAGTGAGATTACATTTCTTGTGTGAGGTAAATGGAAGGTCTAATTCACAATAGCATTCCTGTATTTCAAGTTTGACAATGTCCTTGCATAATAACTTCAAAGAAAGAAAAACACAGTTGTGAGATAAGGGCACAAGGAAAGGGGGTTTGAAACGAAGCACGCATGTTCGAATGGTTTCAGAATTTGTCAACAGAGAATAGAATACTGAAGTAGGTCTAACTCAGGTTTTCATATATGCATTTAAAAAAAATCATCTATTTATCGTGAATTTACTATTTATAACTCCTATTGACAAAGTAGGAGTACTGGAACATACGGCCAAACGGTAGGGTCATTTGCGACATAAAAAGCAGCTGGGCAGTGAGATATTCTTAAAACTTTTATAGTCCAGCCATTTTAGAGTTTTACCTGGAAAAAATTTTCTTAAAGGGGATACTTTGCAAATGTGTAGTACTAGTACCCAGTAATAACATATTATAAATCAACAGTCATACCTACATGGTGTACTACGGCCGCCATCTTAGAAAATGACGGCCAACTGTCACTTTTTTGATCATCTTTCACCAATCGTTGGAAATATAAAACTTTTTTTACCATATTTCGCTAACCGTTAGAAATATAAAAAAATGTTTCAAACATATGTTAAAATTCATGGGAGATACATGTTTTTAGTTTCTACTATATCCGTCCTATCACCCAAGAGAACTATGAATTATTATTCGAAAAGTCCGTGGAACAATGGACCTTTTAATCAATTTACATTCGAAATTTCGCGAGCTTACAACAGGTCGATGAATATGAATATCATTTCAATGCGACATTTTTATTTGATACTTCGATTGGAACTAGAAAAAACGTTGCGACTTTAGTTTTTGCTTATAAAAAAAGAAAAGAGGAAGAAATGCAGGGCATGGAAAAATTCTAATTGATGAAACATAACAGCAAAAAAGAACCCAGGAATGCTTACGAACAAGCATCACGGCCAGATAAAATCAATATATTTTCAGACCTGAGATTTGCTTTCTCTTGGAAACTGGGAATTTGGTACGGAAATCAAAACAAAACAGAAACTACAAGATAAAAAGAAAAGTTTTTCTCCATTATACAAACAAAGCCGCTATTCCATCTTTAAAAAATAATTCCACAAAAACATGCAAAAAAACTCCCGTAAGATTCACTTAAAATAATACGTTTATAGGCAATTGTTAGAAAAAAGCGAATGAACTATGAAGTAGTGAGTGGTTAAAAAGTAATATTTTTACATATATACACTAAATTACCTGTTACATTATTCTTCCAATTTCCGCAATTTTTAAAATTTTCTTTTGATTATATACGGTATCCATAGCGTTTGGCGGCTTGTTGTTTGGAGGTAAGACAAAACAGAAACCACAAGATAAAAAGTAAACATGTTTTCTCCATATACAAACAAATCCGCTATTCGGATATCATTCACCTGACATCGCCTTCAGTAAGAGAGACGAAACTTTGTAAAATAACTGACCAAACGCGATGGATACCAAAAATAATAAAAATAAAATACCTATTAAATTACTGAGTGACGTTTGTAAATTTGAAGAAAAAATAGATAATTGAAGAAAGCATAATTATGTCATCTAATGAGTAGAAAATAATAGCATCTAATGGTTTCACATTCAATAATTCTTGAATGCAACTTTTTTGTCATGCCGAGCAACTCTAATATTAGCTTTCAAGTAGGTACTTCAAACAGACGCTTCTTTAAGAAAAAAACTTTAATATACTTCAATTGAGCAGCGAAGAGAGGAAATTAGCGTCCAAGTTATGCTAAAGGTAGAATGGAATGAAAACGCATACCATTCATTCCGCAAAATTTCACGTTATATATTCTCACAATACACATAACAACCCACATATTATAAGACAACGCACGAACACAGGGATAATACGATATCCTAAAAAAAGACCGAATATCGAAACATTTTGTAAATATACACTTTTAAGCCACAATAGGTCTTTGGATATGCCTATCTCAGATTGATTTCGGAATTCTGAGTTCAATACACATGAGCAATCTCTCCTCGAAACAGAGGAATGGTGAGCGGCTATGGTATTTTAATTCAGTAAAGCAAAATTCATCTATGTATTTGGAACAGCTTATAGGATTCCAAAAATCCACAAAAGGATCATAATGGAAGTTGGAATCTACAATGGGAATGGGATAGAAGTGAGAAATTTAGCAATAACATTGACGACGAATAGGAAGAGAAGAAGGCGAGAGAAAATTCGTTAGACCGTCCCCAACGTATGGAAGTTACTTTTTGCAACCAAGGAGAATAATAATTTAATAATGTCGTCTTTATTTCTGAGCGAATTTAGGTCTTTATAGACCTTTCTTACAATTAACTTATTACACATCACACATTAACACCCATGCCCGGAGTGGAGAAAAACCCACCCAGGCGGGACTCGAATCCGCGACCTTCGGGTTAGCAGGCGAGGACGTTCCCCCGCAGCCACCGGGGCCGGATACGGCCGGAGAATACGATAAATGAGGCTCAATGCCTGTCAAAATTAGGGCTGGTGATTAAGAACTAGTAGATGAACTATGTACCAGGTATATTCGTTCGTAGGCTTGTAGAAAAAAATGGAGTAGTAAGGTACCAGGATTTCATAACATATATTTTAGCGATTCGTAAATGCCGTAGATAATGCTCAAACATTGGTTTGCCACCTAAAGAGGCCAAAAAGTCAACGGGATTTCACCGATGACTTATGAGAATTTAATAGTACTTGCTCCCACTAAGTTGAGAGCAAACAAATGAAAAATGCAATGCAGTATTATGTTAATGCAATTAAAAAATAACATACCACAAAGAATAATAACTGAATGAATAAATTTAAGAAATTACCTATTCCTTTCTGAAGAACAGACACTTAACATAAACGGATGAGGGGTAAATAGCCCGTATGGCGGCTAAACGACTGATAAATAGTGGATTCAACAGTAAAGAAGTAAGGGCCAAGAATGCTTACAACGAGAAGGAAATAATTGAAATGAAAGATGCTTTAGGAGAAGTAATCACCTAGGTAAATTTGTAAGCGGATATATGAAGATCTGAAGCGTATGGGTATCTGAAACATATAATTTATTACTTTGAGAATACTAAGACAATGTTTTTCCTTAAAGAAGAAAAAATAAAAAATTATATATTGGACATCACACGATAAGGAGTATGGTTCAAGCAAGAGGAATTTTTAGAAGGTCGGAAAACCATTTGAAACCAAGACGATGTATTTTCGGCGTACATTCCACGTAAAAGCAATACATCAAGCTGGAAACAGCAGAAAGAAGGATTAAGAGGCAAAAAAGGATATAAAGTGGTGGTTATGAAACGCTGCTTAGGAAATTCTGCTTAAGTTCATTTTATAGATGATAAATTGGAGGTACTTAGAAGCATTGAGAATTTTAATTCATTGTAAGGTCCAAATTATTTCACAGCTAACCATTAAGTAAATATCGAGGATTAAACTTGAGAAAATTTTGTAATAATAATAAATTACAAATGAAGAAATGTTGCAGCAGAGTAAGTTATCAAATATTCGAACGGTAAACATTTTCTAAGGGGAGAAAAACTACGATGCCATTTTTAATAGCCTAACAAAAACTTCCAAATATAAGTACAACAGAGTTGAAGTTGGTTGGTTGCGCCTATCCCCTTTAATTCTCCACGGACACTTCTCCCTGGGGAATCGGCATCCCTGGACTTATCAAGCCTCTTCACACAAGATGGGCGGAGCGCCTAAAATGTTCAAAAAAATAATGATTCAGTACGCAATATGAATACACCGTTAATTCAAAGTAACCAATTAAGGAGACGCTCTGAAGATTCCTGAAGATCCTGTGACACGGTAGGAAGAAGATGCGGGTCATTCGTTAAATTTCTTTGGACACGGCATGCGGATTTCACGAGTGTAATTAAAATTACATAAAAGCGCCCGAAAGGGATAAAATAGGACAAGGAGACACAGCTTTCATTACGCGACATTTATGTGGATAAGAATACAAAAAAACGCTATAAATATCATGAGAAGCAATTTGAAAAATTTAGGAGAAATAAACATGCATCAGAAGTCCATGTATCCCGCACATAAAAGAGAAATGGACATTTTAAATAAGGAGATAAGTTATGAATAAGCTTGAATTCGATGGCATACGTTCTCTTTCCATGCCTCGGGTCCGGACTGGAGATCAGATTGGCAGCAAAATCTCACTGACATTATACGTGGACGGAATGTATAACAGTAAAACACTTAACGCAATCAGTTACTTTTTGTCGGATAACATCGGCACCGGGTTGCTATTCATCCCTTTTCCACTGCATACCTGACATACACCAAAAAGGTTACGGCCAATGCATAACGGTTGAAATGCTTCAGCAGTCGGTCGTCTTTTAATATAAATGCCAGTAAAATTGGAATAGCATTAAACTTGGAGTAAATTTTTAAGTCTGAGTACAAGTTCATATTACCCCTAGAAAAGAAATTGTTTCTTCAAATAAATACAGAATTTATGGGATAGGTATATTAATCGCATATTGTGAGAGGTCAATCGAATTAATCGCTCGAATAATGTTTAACCATGTCAATACTTCTGCCGGATATGCAGGAATTCAAGAGAGAAATTCTGACATTCTACCATCTTCAAATTCCAGAGATGATTTTTTTGCTATACGAGGAAGGAATGGCCAACAGAAATTTTTCGGGAAAGCAAATTCATTTCACTACAAAATCTGACAATAACTTCAAAAATGGGCTTTTACACCGAGGAGAAAATGGAAGAAGAGGTATTAACTCAAAAAGGTTGGAAGACGAGCCTTCTTTTCATTCATTTCCCAAATAAAAGAAATTGATGTCCATATGCCTTCTGGTTTTTGCCGAAGCGAGGGATGGAAAAAAAATATCTCGGCATTTGTATGGTCGATTTTTTCACGAATTCAGAACAAAGGTGGAAAAAATGGCCTCGGGAATAATGTTTTGGAAAATTACGTCGGCTTACCATGGCAGAAAAATCATTCGTTATCATAAAATATCAAGCGGTTAGCAAAACATTACACAATGAAAAAGTATTCTGTGCTATAATAACACTTCACAGGCATAGGAATGTAAAGAGATTAGGATAAAAACATTACCACAAAAATTTTCTACTTTAATGCGGAGCCAAAGTGGTATGTACAATGTACCTGATTTATAGAGAGTGAATACGGGATAAGTATCATCTGCATGTAGGAGGAAAATACGAACAAGAAACAAAAGCAGGATGATTCGCTTATTTAATATCAATTACCTGTAGCTTTAATGTATTAAATTTGTTTTCACTAATTATCATAACGACTTCGCTGCTATTTTCTTATTTCCAATTTTTTTAAACCACATAACTCATTTCCAAAGTCCCTTTTCTACTACTTTGTCACCTTAAAACTTTTTCGGCGTCCACAAATGAAACTTAAACCAACTAATAAAAAAAAATGAATTTTCATTGGCCAGGAAAATCAAGAACAAAAAACCGATGCTTAAAACAAGCAACTTTTATTTAGTGACCTTGCTATTAAATATATGGAAAAATTAACACATAAATTGTACTTGCAGTTTCTATAATTCGTCTACAATCATTTATTTTACTTATCTACATTTACAATAAAGATCCGTAGATGACAGACATTTTAATGGGATTAAAATGTTTTGAATGGTCCCATACGAAATCCAATCAAAATTAACCGCATGTAACTAAACAGTCGTCAACTTTCATTCAAATGTTATGCTATACTTTTCCGCACCCACGAACCTCTCAATGGTCGGGCAATCAAAACTGAGAGGTTGTGGATATCACATCACCAAGCTCATACACCACACGCAAGCAAACATTCTCCTGTTCAGTGAAGTGTTCACCCCTTCTACTTGGTCGTTCACCTATTTCCTGCTACATATTTGTCATCGATGTGCTCTACATCTTCCAAGCCCTTCAAATCACATGCCAGACTTTTCATTTTACCAACCCGGAAAAGTAATGCCCCACGAAAATATTCGACGAAGGGTTTGAGTGAGATAAATGTATAGAGGTCTCCTAAAAACATTCTATTGGTCCGCAAACGCGGATATTATAATTAATGAATATTACTCGAAATATGGTCCAATATATCAAATATGAAATATTATATGGGGTATTTCATGTCAAAAAACGGAAAAGGGGATAGTATGAGGGTAAAAGAGTCTTCCCAAATATCGAGTATATCGCGAGTTACAGCTCTTCGTTCATTTTTAGATTTTTACAATAATCTCTGAGCATTTGGGCTATATCTCTTGATCTAATTGAGCTAAAAATCTCTGAAAAAGCTTGTTTTAATTGATGAAAGTTTACAAATGACATTATAGAGTCAGATTACAATTTATAACAATTTTTTGAACATTTTAAAAATGTTTAAACTTTTGAACCCGATTTGCAAAAATACATACCCCTTCGATTTCGCTAGTATTTTTATGAATCAAAGAAATATGTATCCTCTAACAATTGGTGAAATTAGATTAATTCGTAATTAATTAATCACTGCGTAAAAAATTCCGAAATAATCGCGTGCAGTGTACCAAGCGGCCCAGCGGCACATCTGTTTTCTGTTTGCTCACTCAGCGCCACCACCTTCCGAGGGGAAGGGGAGGAGGGGAGAAGGGGCGGAGACGGTGGGCGGAGAGTACTTTGAGGAAGCAGGGAAAGAAAAACTTCAACAATTGAAGGAAAAGTTTGACACTCTGACACAGATTGAAATTTTAAATCACCATTTCTTTTATCGTATCAAAATTGCATTACAATCATGAGTATTTTAGCAGCGGTTACATTTGATTCTCCTAGGGAGTCTTGCTTTATTTCTTGTCAAAAATGTACAATTAACGTTCCTTGGTTAACTGCCAAGATGCCTTGTTCAGCAAATTTGGTGAAAGAAGTGGGATCTCGATTAACACGAGCGTTAGGAGCGTAGGAGAGGCCGGTAAATAAGGGACTGTTCGCAGGGTTTAGGGGCGCAGAGAAAGCTACAAATTTAGTGCAAGAGAAGAGGATACCGTGGGAGGGTGAGCCCAAGAGGCGCGGTGCGGAATATATTGCTTGATTACTGCGCCGGATAAGCTAAATTACGGTTTCGCCTCGTTTTGTCATTTCAAGCCTGTTTTAATTCATCAAGAAAGAGTGCGATTTTACAAGTAGTTTTCGTGATGCAATAAGTGATGTTTTAATGGAGTCGAGTCTTGTTTAACCTCCACTTCTTACCTTCATTTTTCAATGCCAATCAACATGTACTCATTTTTAAACAATACAAATGCATAAAGAGTTAAGATAAGCTAAAATAGTGACTTATAGATAAAATATTTACAAAGTCAACATTAAAAACTCACACGTTCTATTCCTACGACAAAGTTCTCTCAGATGTGGGACAATGCTGAGGTGTATCCAGTCCAAAAACATATTCTAAAAACTATTTTTATGATTGAAATTAGATTTATTAGTAAGCGGATCAAAGTTTTGACTCCATCTGCTGACTACCGTGTTCCCACTAATCCTGAAGGGTATACCTGTTCCACTATATATTATTGGCAGACCTTACATTTTCTATCATACTTTTTCATATTTCTATAATATCATATTTCTATCATACACTTAGCCAGGGCAATAATATCGCTGTTTAATGTGGTCACAGGATTTCTGAATGACGGGATGGCCAGCGTTGGGTCGACCGTGATTTTCTGAAATAACTTTATACCTTCGCTTCGAGGAAATTAGGGCAACGGCCTGCCACGATGGAAACACCAGTTCCCGATTAGTCACCGAAGTAAAGCATCTTTGGGCTCGGCACGAATTGGGAGGGGTTAACCTTCGATTCGTCCGAGTGCTGCTGCCCCTGTCTGCACGTGGCAGACAGAACGTGCGAAATGACCTTCTCCGTCGAAGCACGTTAAACAAAAATACTACTATACTACTACTCGAGGAAATTAACAATTTACAGCGGATGTTACCCTCTTCAATAATAATATCAATGAGTTGCTCGCAATACATCACAAATTCTCCCCCATCTATCCTCCAATCTGGATATTTAACAGGGTATCTTTGCACTTGAAAAAAGCGGTTATTGTACCATTCGTCATGACTTTCCGAAGTGTAATGACTGTGATCTTTGTTATATTGGCCAAACAGGCAGAAGATTTAAGGATAGAGTGATTTATTGATTGTGATGATAAATCCTGTCTCGCTAAGCACTTGTGTGGTTTTAACCATTTTAGTAATTTTGACACGGAAGTCTTACACCATTTTGACAAAGGGGCTATGGTGGATTTCTTTGAGCAATATGAAATCGCTCATAACCCGGCTAAGTTATGTAATGACGTTGTTTTTTATGATCGATCGCCTCTGTTAAAACTTGTTCTCCCTCCCGTCCGGCAATATGATGACCATGTCTCCTGACCTTCACCACCAACGGCTTTTCTGTTCTACCCCCCCCCCCCTTTTCCTCTTGTGTTCCCCCTCTGTGACTTAATACCCCCCCCCCCTGGCCCCATCCCTTGGTATATATGGCGGAGTTTTTTTAGAAAGATGTACCTTGATAATGGCATTACGTCCCGAAACCTTGGTCGGTGGTTTATTTAAAATGTGTTTTATAATATACTATGTGGAAATTTTATCAATTTTGATTTATTTGAAATGACTTTCCTGTTCGGCTACCACGCATATCTTATCTGCCTCTCCAGTAACCTGAAATTTCTTAGTGTCACAAGACGTGTAACAGAGCAGAATTTCCTCTCCTGTCATTCAGCCAGGAAAAAACGAAACTCTGGAATTTAACCAACCCTTACACTTAAAACTCTCTCGGCATACCCCGACTGAAGCCGCGGACAAGATTTCACCGTTACCTCCGATTTCACACATCGCACACAATATTGCGTGTGGGGAATGTTATGACGCGGACAGAAACCAATATGCCGAAAAAATTGCCATTTTACAAATTGCAGTCCCTGCGCCCGTTGTCTAAAAAACAGTGTCTTTATTGATATCTCAAAATAAATGCATGTTTAAATTTTATAATAAATGTGCCGTCAAATGTAGCAAAAATTTAATTCCTTAGAATGATAGGTATATTTAGTGGTATTTGTTGGTGTGTGAACGAGTGAAGTTATTTTCAATGGTACTTATGAACTGTATGAATACCTCTGGTCTAAAATGGAAATAACATAGGAATAAAACATCATATACTGCTAAACAAACAACGTAGTTACGTGATAATTGCCTTAAATAAAATGAATGTATTCATAAATGTCTGATCACTTATAAAATGGGTAACATAAAATAACACCATTCAGCTTAGCGGGGCCTCCATCTGGGGAACTAACCGAGAATCCATCAAAAATTTTATAAAATAACACCAGGGACGAGATCGAAATTTTACCACACCCTGGAAGTATATATGTTTAAAGCATAACCATTAGGATTACATACCACAGGGAAAGAAAAGCACATGAATGTTTTAAAATGATGATATTTGTTTTTAATGACCACGGCTACGACCAAACTTTTAACAACAGTTATTTAAAAGCAAAACATGGTAATATGAGATTGATTTGATCTGTTTTTAACGTGAGCGCGGGTTACAAAACATCCCCGCAAAAGAAATTGTAACAGAAAATTCGTTTCACTCACAGTCGATAACATTCGTTGTTTTCAACAGCAAAATGTTACTAGAAATTACCTCTTTTGGTCATATTCCTCGAAATTGATATTCAATATGTGACTAACAATGCAAAAATATCATTAAAAAACTATCATACCTAAACATTTCAAAGCATTAAGAGTATTAAAAGTGAAAACTCGTGAAGAGCCTATTCACTTCCGAACGGAGTGAAAAATGCTTCCTTACCTTTAAAGTCCATCCATTGCCGTATTAGCTCGATGGGGGGTTGAGCACCGTACACTTCGAGAGCAGGCATGTTGAAATCGTCAATAAAGAACACTTGCTTCTTCCCAAGTAATGGGCCAAACACCCCTTTTCTTCTCCTGTCAAGCTTGGAGTCAATAAGATCCTGGAATCAGTATAATGGAAAGGTATATGTATTAGGCTACTGAAACATAAAATATTATCTGATAAATAAACTAAAAGCGTTGGTTACGACATTTAATATTTTGTTAGAAAACCCTTGGAATTATGCGAGGAAAATTCCAGTCAAATGTTTCTAACAGAGAAGATGACTTGCATAAAAATATTAAATATTGATAGCAAGTACATGATAGCCATACATAAGCATCAGACGGCCATCATTGCATCAGGTGATGTCTGCTAAGGCAAAAGAGAATCAAAAGGAAAATAAGTAAAATTCCATTTTCACCCATTATTTACAACGCATACAAGGAGAAATCACTATTATAGGAGAGAAAATTCATTTATATGTAGATAACAGCGTATAAAATAGAGATAATATGGTAACCAGGCGATGGCATGACTTCAATAAGCAAACTCCAATGCACAGTCAGTTCAAAACATCCAGAATATAAAATACGTCAAGAAAATTTTTTACTAACATTTATTTTATGCCAAAATATTTATTTCCTGAAAACACTTTAAATAAGTGGATAGGTCCATAACACTTCTTATTGAGTCGTAAAAAATTTTTACGCCACACTATAATCGTAATAAAACACAAATAAGAAAAAATACCGCTACTATAAAACGGTAAAAATATCGGCAAAGTTTTCGAATTCAGATTAACAATGATCAAAATAAGTATTCGAGATAAACTAAAATAAGAAGACGAAAATAAAATCAAATATGATATTAAAGACCTAATATCCTTAAAGAATGTTGTTCATTATTACCTGAGTCTGATTGGCCGACGTGCGAGCAGAAAAAATTATGATATCCGAGAGGAAGTTTTTGGGCAAATCGGAAATTATTTTTCCCTTCGCCACAACCGTTTTTCCTGTCCCTGTGGGACCAATACAAAGAGTAGGATACTCTCCTGTAATCAGCATTCCCAAAAGAGCAGTATTCCTTATGGTGTCCATAGTGGGAACTTCAATATCTGTAAAAGAAGGGAATGCAAAAACAGTTGACATGCAATAGCTATCATAGCTTGGTGAAATCCTATATTTGAATTCAGAAAGCGAAACTCCTTCCTTGAAAACATGATGCTCTGTAATGAGAGCAAATTGAGTGTTCAATAAACCATTATTAAATGGCAAATTGGTGCCGGCAACATACTCTTAATTAAACATATTATTTGCTCTTAATCATTTAAACCTAATTAACACGGTAGAAAATATATAAATCCGCCTAGAATCTTGGTCCTTTTTACGGAAATCAACTATATCAAAATTTCCCCAGATGATTAGAAATGAACTGAACTTCCCGACCGATATTTCCGCATGAGATCCAATTTATGGAATTGAGAGCATGACATAGCGATTTGGTGCTATCGTCACCACGACATTATTTCAGCCATTCCTGAAACCAAAACCTTCATTAAGGATCGTTAGTACTGTCCTCGAGGGCTTCCAAATGCCATAAAAATTAAAGCACGTCACATGGATTAGATTCCAGAGCAGGTTTTATTTTGTAACTACGTATTTACGCTTCACCGCAGATCAAATCGGGGGTTACAAAACTGTTCGCACATGCACGTTGTGTGAAAGATATAATTTACCGTTCTCGATTCCCATACCTACAGTCCAATGTGAGTTGTTGCTGCATAAATAATACCCTGAGCCCGGGCTACGTTAAAGGTCACTATGGATGGGTTAGCTTTATACTTGTACGATTCGCAAAGAATATAATTTTCTATCTTCCAGCCACACATATGCAACGAATTGCGTGGTCACTTTATAGCTAATCCCAGATTCCGAATTCATTTCCGATACATGATGAACAAATCCGATTCATTCCCTGCAACGTTGAGAGCAAAACGTGGTACCCAACCAAAAATAATTGCATATCATATCTTACGTCTCTTATCGTCATTAGATTATATACTAAAACGCAAACTAAAAGTGGTTAATTAATAAAATAAAAACAATTTTTAAAATACCACGTTTTTAAAACGGACTAATAAGTATAAAATAATTTTCCCTGGGCCCTTCTAAATTTTTGAGGGTGAATTTTTAGTGGCTATGGAGATATTTGTAAGACTTGAAGAGAAAAACGTGGGGCGCAGGCAACCAATGATAATTAGGGAGGAGTAAAGGGGCCAGGTGTCGTTGAACAAACTCCCACAATTAATACCATTTGCAAAGCACTGAAATTGGTTGTGAATTCATCCGGATTATCTACTTCTATTATCTACTGCCTGCGCCCCACGTTTTTCTCTTCAAGTCTTACAAATATCTCCATAGCCACTAAAAATTCTCCCTCGAAAATTTAGAAGGGCCCAGGGAAAATTATTTTACACTTTTTAGTCCGTTTTAAAAATTTGGTATTTAAAAATGTTTTATTTTATTTTATTCATTATTTTCTGCTTTTTAGTCTTATGCCCGGGTTTACAATCGATTTTATACATCATGATGAGACTCTGATAGGGATACAAAGGAAATTCCCGATGTATTTCAGATTCTGTTCAGCTGACAGTGTGTCGAATTGAAAAATATTACCTCTCCCTACCTATAATATTTCAAATTCTGTAACTCTTATCATCCTGAAAATTAAACTAAAGAAGCCGATGAGGCGCGTCACACTCAGCTAGGTATAGGTATTTATTAGTTAACCATGTGACATACACGACCAAGTTGCATATAGAATATTTTGCCATGAGTCATGCGCATGAGGAACTATCAACTGTTAGATCCCTATACGCTCTAGTAAAAGCGTGGCGTATACAGCTCTATACGCCGTCCTTATTATGTCCAGAAGTACTTCTTTATCGGCTGAGTATGGTTATCTGTCAAGCGAGAGACTAGCACATATTAAGACCTTATACCATACTGAGAACTGGGTCAGTAATACTCCGAATGCATGTGAATGTGCTGAAATAGTTATTTGTGCACCTTGGCCGTTATGGCACATGATTTCGTTCGAGACGAGTACATTCAGCAAGGGTCGTCCGAGAGCGCGGAGCTATGGCTAAAGTTTCAAGGCTCTACTAGAAAATCAGGAAATTTGTTAATTAATTGATCGTTAATTAATTAATCAATTATTGTAACATATAGAAAATGATGCATTGGCTTCCAGTTCCGAGCGAAGATAATTAATTAATTAATCATCAATTAATTAATTAACTGTTATAACATGTAGCTAACATTGTATTGTCATCCACTTCTGAGCTATGGTTAAAATTACAAGCCTCTACTAGCACATCAGGAAATATATTAATTTCATTAATTGTTAAGTAATTAAATAATTAATTGTTATAATAGATAGCTAATATTGCATTGTAATCCACTTATGAGCTATGGTTAAAATTTTAAGTTTCTAGCTGATCGGGATGTTAGTTTAAACTCGGTTGCAATATTCCACCCGGAAAGACAGACATGACGGAAACCGAACTAATAAAAACGTGATATTTTAATTAAATAATAGTTAATGAATTAATTTTTATAACCTGTAGTTTATTTGCATTGTCATCAACATATGAGCTATGGTTAAAATCACAAGCCTCTACTAGCACATCAGGAAATATGTCAATTAATTAATTGTTAATTTACTAACAATTAACAATCAATTAATTGTTGCAATAGATAGATAATATTGCATTGTCATCTACTTCTGAGCTATGGTTAAAACTCCAAGTCTCTAGCTGATCGGGAAGTTAGTTTAAACTCGGTTGCAATATTCCACCCGGACAGACAGACATGACGGAAACCGAACTAATAAAAACATGATAAAAAGAAGAGAACTGCGTCTCCTTCGTGAGAGATAAACAAAATCTAGGGAATGATTAGCACTGAAACTTGAAACGACCATTTAAATACAAAAGGGCCTTAAGAAAAAACAAACAAAATATTTCATGAAAATACCACACTCAATATCATTATAAATACGTAATACAATTTACAAACACGGTATACCCTAAGGGAGTCACACTTAAATAACTTTGCGGTAGTAAATGTGCGATGTGCGTACGATTTTTTATAAAGAAGATGATTGTAAAACTCTGTACTAAAACTCTGCAGCCAATTAGAATTGGTTGAGGATGGTGAATGATGGTGAATTAGGATTGGTTATGGAAAGGTGAATGGAGCACCATAGCAAATGAGTGAAAACTGCATACCACCCATAGTAACACTCATGTCATACGATTTGGGTTCCTAAAATAATGAGAAAATAAAAATTGAGCAATTATATAACCTTAAAATCACAATGAATAATATCTGGCAGAAATACTATATTATCGATTTCAGAATAAACAGAAGGAGACAAATAAAACGGAATGAGTAGTGACTACATAATCTATTACAAAATGAATAAATTTGATTGTTTCAGGCTTGACTTCGTGGAAGTGATAGATATCCATTTTTAATAAAAAAACTTTGTACTTTTCCACAAAGTGTGGAAAAGTACAAAGTTTTTTATTAAAAATGGATATTACAAAATGCTTAAAGTCCACATATGAGCTTGTAGTCAGAGCGAAATAGTGCCTCCTGAACTGAATGAATATTCATTCAAAAAGGTCACCAAGCACTATTGAGCCAAATGAATGGATTCCTATCACCCACGCCGGGCTCCAGCAAGCAGTTCTCTTTGTCTGCTGCCTCCAACGCAAATACGTGCCATAACAGCGAGGTTAAACAGGTCATGAGCCAAAGCTCAAGTGGAATATGTTTCACAGAGAATGAGAAGAGATTTTATCTGAAAAGGTACTAGGTACATATAGTCAGGCATCCACGTCATGGTATTCACGGTGATACTAAATGGATGAGAATATTATAAATTACTATCATCGTGTTCGAAAAGAGGAATTTAATGGGGGAGAGGAATTCCTAATGAGGGCCTAATATTTATTTATTTGCGGGTAAAAATTATTTAAAATATTTCATCGCATAATTAGTTGATTTTAGCTTAAGAACAATGAAACCGCATCTGTAGAGCCTGCGCCTGATAATACCCAATCATATAACCAACTAATCCATAGTTACCATTTTGCTATGGGCACGGATAATAAGGCTGAGAAAGAGAATTGTAGACGTTCACCACTGCCATATGCTTTAAGTAGCATTTATAGACGTGGATATTTCATGTTCTCTTCCAATGCGTGGCCGATGAAAATTCACTCCACATTCAGAGTCCATGTGGGTCAGGAACACAGCCGAAGCCCAAAGAACCCTCTCCAAATTTTTTGTGACTTCAACAATTTCAATGCCCTCATCCAAAACTTGATTTGGCGTACGTGATCATTCCAACATGCAACTGCTAACAATGCATTACTGTTCTTCGCCAGGAACAAATGTACACTCTGCTTCAGTCCGAGGGAAGGCATAGATGTAGATATTAATCAGGGAGGGGGAGGCTATTGCCTTGCGACATGAGAGGTTGGCATTAAAAGACTTGAAATATTCTGGCAACAACAAATTTTTTAATGCGCATGAAGGAATGCAAGCCTAAAAGAGATTAGATAGGATACTATGAGTTTCACACAGGCGTACTTGAGACCATTTTCTGTCGAAAATCTTTCAGTGTTTGGGAATGCCTATTGAGCTGCGACATCTAGAAACAACGGTCGTTAGCAATATCATGACGTTCCTGGACAGTCGTAACGTCCTCCATGGCTGTCAGCACGGCTTCCGGAAAGGTAGATCATGTGAAACACAACTCGCGCTCTTTCTTCATGACGTTCTCAAATCTGGTGAATCGAAAAGACAAGTTGACGCATTATTTCTAGATTTTAAGAAAGCTTTCGACACGGTACCTCATAACAAACTTTTATACAAATTACAGTCATGCGGCCTAAACGAAACAGTAGTAAACTGGATACGCGACTTTCTGAGTGATCGTAAGCAAAAGGTAGTTCTTGACGGAATTAGCTCTGATGTCGTTAAAGTGACATCAGGTGTCCCGCAAGGAAGCGTGATCGGACCCCTTTTGTTCATTATATACATAAATGATCTATGCTCTCGAATTAGCAGTAAAATACGTTTATTTGCCGACGACGCTGTCGTCTATCGTGAAATTAGTGATCACTCTGACTTTGAAACCTTATCATCGGATTTAAACAACATTCATGAGTGGAGCCAAGAGTGGGGACTCGAACTTAATCTGAGCAAATGTACGGCGGTACATTTCTTGCGGAGGTCGTCCAACTATCCCCGTGTATATGCTGTGGATGGCGTTAAGATAAAGGCGACAGATGAAGTTAAGTATCTGGGAGTTACGATTACCTCAAACCTATCGTGGGGAACACATATAAGAAATATTTGTGGCAGAGCTCTGAAGAAGCTAGGATTCGTCAAGCGCATTGTGGGAAGATTCTCGGATGAAAAAGTAAAAGAGAGGAGCTATTTCGCACTCGTCCGGCCACACCTTGAATATGCAGCGAGCATATGGGATCCGGTGCAGAAAGACTTAGTCCGGGAACTTAATAAAATACAAAGGAAAGCTGCGCGATTCGTCAAAAACAGCTACGGGCGTACTGACAGCGTTACACAGATGTTAAACGAATTAGGCTGGGAACCGCTAGAGACTCGGAGGGTACGCGCTAGGCTTAGATTGCTTGAACAATTGAGAATAGATATCTTTCAGAGCGACACGGAGAACATCATATTAGAACCCCACTATATTTCCAGGTCCGACAGAAACGATAAATTAAGAGAGATATTTTGCCGAACGGATAGGTATGGGAATTCGTTTTTGCCCCGAACAATAAGGGACTATAATAAATGCTAGGCGTAATTTCATTAGAGCGTTTCCTTTTTATCTTTAAACGGCTGGTGTCCTAACACCCCCCGCCACACGCCTGTTGAGGCGGCTTGCGGGGTAATATGTAGATGTAGATGTAGATGAACGGTAACAAATTCTATTGATTGGAGATTTTAATCCGCTACATCAACCCGCTTTAACACGCCATTAATAAAACTTATCCTTAAATTATGATTTCATACAGTATGGTTCTTAGAAATGGAATAGACAACAATAGAAATAACAAAAACTCTACTCCAAATGTGTAGACCAATGCCTGTATCCCGACGGATGTGAGGACATTGGGTGGTGTGAGGGAATCAATTTAAATTCCGGAGGTGAGAAGTTTAGACCCGCAATGGTCGGCCTATGTGTCTAAAAAAGAAATTAACTCGGAAAACCCCGAAGAGACACCTCAAGAAAGGGTCACAAAGAAAAGAGAGAAATAGAATTAAATTTTGCAGCAAAAAGCTACTGCTATAAAGAGGCACTACGGGAAGCATAAATTCAGTTCACCGCTGCTCGTCTTAGACCCGCAGCAACTTGAGAACAACTCTATCCCAAAATTATCCATCTTTAGGCTCCAATATATTATAAATGATCGGCTGAAGGCTGTCCTATTTTAAAAAAGGAGACGACGCCAGATTTGGCGGATAGGGGTCTGTATCAGTCGCCATGCCCTTAGATAGTTAATAGAGAATCGACACTAGTTTTGGAAACCATTGATATTAGTATATAAAAACTGCTTTTTACTTTGATATAACAATTAAATTTTGCAACGGCCTGCCACGATGAAAACGCCGGCTTTCGATCAGTCTCCGAAGAATCGTAGAGTGCGGCCCAAATTCGGGGATGTGATCCTCCAATCCGTCACAAGTGCTGTTGCCCTTTTCTGCAAGTGGCACGCAGTTAACAAATAGTTACATGAGCTATAGTAGTTCTATAAAATTAAAATCACATCTGAATGAAAAAAGTAAATGGATGAATTTATGAACGGAAGTAAGAATACTTTAGATGATATGTTTTTAGATGGGTATGTGAGTATAGGCAGTACAATGAAATGTGGGATTATTCGAAGATGAAATGTGCCAACAGAATACACAATCCTAAACGGAATGGGCACTAAAGCCTTGCAGTAGAAACTTGAAGAGTGATCTATCTTCGTTCACGTACTTGGTGAAGGAGGAGAGTTGCTCACACTGACAGGTAGAACACCAATTAAAAATGACAAGGGTTCGCTTAGACTTTAGCATCTGCTACCGTCATGAGTTGCAATTTAAATATCTTATTTAATTGGGCGGCGTGCAGGCAAAATATCATGAAATAGTCAACAGTATATGTAATGGTATGTTGCAAATAGCAGGTTATCTATTTCATTGCATAATTAGACTTTAATTTCTCTTTCAGAAGCTCATTAGCACCAGAAATCGATCCACGAAGCATTACAGGCACCGATGTCTACTGATTCCTACACCATTATGTGAATTATTGTATAGACGGAATTCCGAAGTTGCAATTACCGCATATATCAAAAATAAACTTTTACGGCAGAAGAGACACTGAAAAGCACTACTGCCCACGACAACATACGTATTAACGCCACCAAGCCATGTGATGAGCGGAGCAAACGTGAAGCTAACACTACTTGCACGTTATAAATCTAAAAAGAATCACTTTTCCACGTTTTCGTAGCTTGTAGCAACCGCAACATCGTAGCTCATGTTGCTGTTGCGGCAACATTTTCAACTACTTTTTCTGTGCTCTGCACATCAATCATTTTTATTTACGAACGACATGTTAAATTGTCACCAATCCCATCTGACGTAGGCACAAAATTATAAAATGGGTTGAGGTATCTTACAGTATAACATTTTTAATAATGTATATGTAGCCGTGAATCCAGAAAGGAGCATAGTGTGTTAGAGCTTTATGATAACATTTAAGTTGTTTATCAACAAGATTAAAGATGCATTAAAATGATTTTTTTTTAATTCTAAAAATCGGCGCTTCTAAAACACCGGGTACAGCTAGAGAACAGCCATCACTTGACCCTAAGGGATACAGTATCAAGGAATCAATCAATCAAAGAGTACAGCTGAGTTACTAAACTGAAGTAACTCGAAAATGAAGAGTAAATATATGCAAACTGATGCACACCATGTTCCCATTTGTTTAAAACAGCCATAAAACAAATGAACTTTCTCCATGAAATAAATATTCACGGCATTAGAATTTAAAAACCAATAATCTCATTCAAATCAGCCCTAAAAATAGATTTTCAGAAAATAAGCATAACATCACGTAACCGTTGGCCCGGCCAGAAGTAAATCGAAACATTGAGTGACATTCAGGAGTACTGAATAAAGTCATTTAGAGTGTCTGAGAAATGACAAAAGGAAAGAATAATATCGAATGAACTTATCTGAAATTATGTTCATGTAATAAAAAATATCTATTCCATCAGGGTCCATACATCGGATTTTAATAGTCCTACCATTATTACATTTTGATGGAGAATGGTAAGAAATAAAGCTAATTCGTTTCAGGATATGAAAGCTAACGGGAAGCTGTGTTTGCAGTCAAATCTCGAGTGGGAAGTTGATGTTGCAAAGAAAAGAAAACCAGAAAGAACCAGAGCGGAACTTAGGTTGATTTTTGGAGAGGGAAAGAGTTCTGGCGCATCGCTTCGGGACTCTGTAGACAGCACCAACACCTCGCCCTAAAAGCGGCGGAAGTTTGGACAACCCCATCCTAATGCACAGCGTGGGAGGATGTGGAAGCGGGAAATATGCTTGGCGAAAGAACAAGGGGAGGAGTGCTGGTGGAGGTTAATGGAGCACGGGAAGGCAGTGGGGACGCGGCGAATCGTCCAGGATATGATGTGAATCATGACAGGGAGGGGAGGGGAACCAATGAGGATAAGGAGGGGAGGAAAAAAGAAATAAAAAGTGGAAATATGAGAGAATAGGGGGGACTGAGAGAGAGCGAGAGAGAAAGGAGAGAGGGAGAAAGGTTGAGAGGCGAAGAGGAGGATGAGTTTCATCAAGAAAGGCGTCATGAACCATCGATCGAGGCGTAAAGATGAGAAGATACCTCTAGGGCTGTGGCTAGCTTGAGTGTGGCCTTTCGAGGCCGGTCACATGGTGGGAGATGATCTCGTGGCTGGAGAAGGAAGAGAGGGAATAAGGAAAACGGTGGACGCGGAAAATACGAGGAAGAGATGGAGGGAATAAGAGATGGAGCTAGCCGGAAGAAAGCGGTAGAAAAGCCAGAAATAGAAAGGATATTGGCCCCATATAAAATTAAATCATCATCTACTATGGCACAGAATATAATGAATGTAACCAACCTGTTTGAGTAACATTGGACAAATTTCATTCGCTACATTTTACCCCTCAACAGAATGATAGAGGGAATAAGGAAAAAGAGGGCCGTATATGAAGAGGTAGAGAGAACAAGAAAGTGGAAACCGCCGGAACATTACGGTAGGATATTGAAAAGATCATTAGCGCCGCAAGAAATCAAATACTACGATACATATAATAAACCGGTTTACATGAAATAGAGATAAGAGAGCATTCGTCCCAGCTTCCCTTATTGACAGCATCACAATCAGGAGGTGAAGGGCTTCTTGCCTGATAATTAAGTCACGCTGATTGTTATCGAAAAAATATTTGTTCAGCATCATTAGGATGCCATTCTCATAGAATTGCAAGTCAAATTAAAAAAGGGATTAAAGAATCATAATAGCAGCAGCCATCAATGCGAAGGCATGTTTTCAGCAGCAGTCCGCTTTATTTTCCTTCATAAGCCTTCCTTTTCACGCCAATAATTATTTGCCTGATGTATTCTATCCTTGGTCTTCCTCGGTAAAGTTTCCCATTTATTTCCTCCGCTATTGTTTTTAAGAGGGAGTTATATTTATCTGGAGTCCAATAATTTCTCTCTTATACTTCTCCAAAATATCAACAAAGATATTTTCTCTTGGTATCTTTGAAGAACTTCATTCTAGATTCTCTTCGCCCTTTTGATTTATCACTTTTTATATAACACAAGATTCCCATTGCTTCTGATATTTTTTGTCAAGCAGCAGACTTCGTCCAAGTTCCACTGAATATCAGCATGCTCCCCTCATTAGTTTTCACGAAATGCATCCTTACTTCAAAGTTAGAGTTGGTATCTGTCAGCAGACTCCTGACATAATGCCTTCTATGCTAATAGGAATAGTATTAGGGAATACTCCTAATATATTGATTTATGAAAAGCCATAAGTGATAAATGATTTCCATTAAATGTTACAGTAGGTAACAGATACAAGGGTTACTTAGATATTTTTGCGCCAATCCTGGATCCATGGATGGGTTAAATTCAGTAGCAAACATATGAGTACTTTTTATTCTACACAATTTTCACATGGCAAATCAAGTGAGTACACATAGCCTTACATCTAAATGCATAATAAAATTTCACTACGGTATCACGCGAAAAAAATTACAATTCATCAGAGCGATTACATGATAAACCAGTTTTGCAACGACACAAAGTCGACGGTCAGTTGTTAGGGCCACTTTATATTTCGCAATCAACATATTAACAGGAAATGTTAAGGACTATTAATAACTTATCGTCTACACTGAGTATTTTAAAGTAACTAAAATAACATGAACATACACAAATTAAGAAAGACAAAATGTTAATAAGATAAAAGCCATTACGAAATTAGACTGCTGCTTACTGGGTTAAAAAATAGTATAAAATGAAAAACTTTGGCTGGGGAAAAGAACTTTCTTCAATGGAATATACAAACAGGATATTTTTATCTTTCACAAGACTTGTCAAAGCAAAAATGTAGGATTCGCTTAAAGAAAGAACGAGATGGCTTAAAAAGTTTTGTGCAACGGGGAGCATTAAAGTCATGGTGCGATGAAGATCACGAACGATTTCACATCATCTTCAAGCAAAGATTGATTTCATTAGATGTATTGCTTCCAAAACTAACACTTTTGTTAACTTCTCTCCCAAAGTGTATTTTAATGAATGCAAAACACACATAGGCGCGGATCTTATTCACAGGTTTTCAAATTAGGGACCTATCTTGAATTGAGGCGACAGATGATTCATTAAAGGAATTTATAGCACTTTTGCGGAGAATAGAGTCCTTCCTTTTAAGTGATTGGCCCTTGAGATCGGACTCAAGGCTTTGAAGCCCTAATGCACCCCACAACTTTTAGGCTTAAGCTGAAACTAGGTATCTTACCATTAAACAATTAGCGAGACAAAAGCCTAAAAACTGACAACTTTCTTTAAAAGGCAAGTATGAGGCGAAACAATACTTGATGAAAACTGACTTGGAACAAAAAACGGCGAAGAAGCCATCATAGCCATTATAACCCTTGTAAGCGCTGTTGAGACTCACTTACTGTGAGGAGCAACACAGAGGATGTAACCTGTAACAGTGTAACTACTATTTACACTTTTCCTGAGTCCGCCACTTTCTCATATCCATCGAATAACAAGTCCAGCAAGAGATTACGAAAACACAAACTATGACCTAATTAAGGCTGCACTTTTCATCAGTAACATAGTTGCTTATGGACATAATTATAATTGTTATCAAAAGGAATTATAATATTTCGATTAGTAATTCATGAAACCAGTATTCAGAATTTACACACAGGTGAAATCAATAATATAAACATTTACAAGGTAGTAACTCTGAACCCGATAATGGATAACACTAACACTCTTTCTGTATACAGTGCAATACGGTGTATATTGAACATTATTTATTGATTTAGGCGAATTCAGAAATTAAATTACTAAAATGTACTATATACCCGGGAAGAATCGGGCAAAACCGTCATTTAATACATGTGAATCCGTAACATATTTTTGCAATGACCAATTCAAAAGCACGATAGTTATCATAAATCTACAAATAGAGCGCGACTGGGATGAGTATTAATATGCTGTGGCCTATAATTTACAGCTTCAAAAAGGTATACAAATTGACGGACGTAATAAATTGAGCTCACCATTTGATGCAAAGCTCACATAATCCCAACTTCGGTTCAATGAGTTTGGTAAAACTTCGCTATTCGTCAGTAAAACACCTATAGAAATCTCTTTAAGTGAGTTTTGCTAATAAATGTTAGTTGAACACCCCATTCTTTATGAATATTCTGGCAAGTAAATATTCTGGGTCCTTTCAGTGTTTATTCAGAGAAAGGGTAGGAAAAAAGCCTCATAAACATTTAAAAAAATGTATTCAGCAATTAATTTCATACCTTCCTTATTCTTTATTTCTAAGATCGGAGATTAAAATACGTATCTTCAATATAGCACTATACTTCTAATTGTTCCATATCATAATTGCCGGAGATAAACTTGAAATAGGGTAAAAATCGAAAGAAATAAAAAATCTGAATGAATATCTAGCTATGAATTAGAAATACCGATAAGAGCTATAAATACTTGACAATTTTCAGGGTGCCACAGTTAGTTTTTATTAAGAAAAGAGCGACGCTCACGCAATGGAAACGCCTCCATACTCGTGGCTCTAAGCAGAAGAATCACTCCTAAATTTCAAACGGTCTCCCGAAATGAAGGCAGGACTAATGAATTCCCGGAAGGTCACTCTAATGGATCATCCTAAGGAAAGCTTCTCCCCTCCACGCATGCTTCCGGCGGTATATTTAGACTAGGATAGAGTCACGTAGTACGTGGAGCGAACAAAAACCGAGAGAGAGAGAGCGCGGCGCAAACTCGATTTGACTGAAACTGGAGGGAATGAGGGAGGGGTTGCGTGCTCACATTAAACATGCACCCTTAGGTACCGGTGAGCACGTGGGGAATGCAGTGACGACTCGCGGCCCTGCTCTCGCTTTAGTTCTCTCAAAAGACCAGTTGATTTTTAATCCGGCTCCGGACTTTCGGCGCACATTTAGGATTCAAAAACCTTCTGGATGCGGAAAATGCTATCAGGCGAATAGAGAATGGGTGGAATGAATTCCGCTTGCGACAAGTTTCTCCTCCTTTTCTCTAAGGGAGACATGTATTCCACGTTTTGCGGCCTTGAGACTCATTCTCCGTACGAACGTGAAGAATTCCGGCGGCGTAGAATACCCTGCAATTGACGAGAAAATTCCTGATGCCTCCAAAGTGTGCACTTGGAAAAGTATTCCCTTCTGTTTGAAAGGAGCGGAGCGAGTCCGGCGGCGCAAAGAGAAGGAGATTTGAGACTGGAGGAATTCGTGTCGTGGGTGAGAGGAAGAGTGCCTTCTCCGCTGCCGAGATGGGACCGAGGCACGAAGGCACGAGTGATAGAAGGGAATTTGTCAGTGTGGTCGTGAGAGGGTGTGTGGAGCAAGGCGAGCCGCGGTTGCGTGAGAGATAGTTCGGAGGGATTAAGGCAACGCGGTGAGAGCAGACAAGTGAGAGAGAGAGAGAGAGCAGATATGAGGACGACGACGGGAGGAGTAGCCGGGAGGAATCAGAAGAGAGAAAGAGCGACTCCTCCATTGGAAGGCCAGTGGAAAATGAGAGCGTGAGTGAAATAACAGGAGGGGGAGAGATTGCAACGGGACGAAATGCATCCATTGTGCTCCGGCTCGTGGATACATTTCGTAATCCGGGCTGCCGCTCACTTCCGAGAGCCTCCTCTCGATGCATTGTCACGGAACTTCACTCCGAGCGGGGAAACACACGGGGAAGTGATGTCAATGAATTCCATGACTGCATGGGCTAAGTGGATTAGATATTTCGGAGCTAAAGAGAAGCTACTTATATCATATCATACGTGAGAATGAATTTGGACAATCCTGTCGTAGGCGAAGATCGGCTGGCATTGTTCCCTAAGTAAAATAACTCAATTTGACAAAAACAAAAGATCGTTTGAAGGAGATGGGTTCAGCTTAATGCCCATGCATGTTCATTCTATAACACAGCAAATGTATTGAAATACTGCTGCCAGTTTCCGCAACGCCTATTGGTGCGCCGTAGAGATGCCAACATTAGGTTTCAAGAAAAATGATTTCAAAAAGATACGAGGGCGAATCAGAAAGTCTTTGCCCCTATTTTTTATTAGACAAATTACGACTTTAAATGCAAAGACACCATATCCATTCCCAGCGGTGGACCTTTCTTGGACCGGACCGGCAGTATCTGCCGGTAGCTCCGCGGCACGGCCCTTCAATCAGTTTTTAAAGATGGCGGTCGCGCTTTACACGCCCACGGCCAAGAACCTTATGAGTTCGAGCAACGAAGTGTGATTCGTTTTCTATTGAGCAAGGGACGAATGTCCATCGAAATCCACAGAGAAATGCAGCCCATATATGGGGAAAAGTGTCTCGCTTTGAGAAGTATGAGGTGGTGGTGTTGTGAGTTCGCACAAGGCCGTGAAGACTTGCATGATAATGAGCGTTTGGGGGGCCGGGTTCGTCGCTGACTGACGAAATTTCCCGCGTGGATACAATTGTGGAAGCGGATCAGCGGGTGCACCTCAAGGACATTTTCCAGGAGCTTGGAATTTTGTATGGGAGTGTTTACGACATCGATGACGGGTCCTTAGGGTACCGGAAGGTTTCATGTCATAAAAAATAGGGGCAAAGACTTTCTGATTCGCCTTAGTATTAATCAGAATCTAGAAACATAAAAGGGAGCTTAAAAATTAACACCAATCTTGATGAATTCAGATCCACATTATGAGAGACTTCCACGATCCCACATATATCTCAAAAAGACATCCATTGGGAATATTCAACCAGACTGTTTGTCGGAGGAAAACGTCCGAGGGAAAATAAATGAAAGGAGTGAATACGTAACGTCCGCGTAAATGAATTCTCATTCACAAGAAGAAAAAGCAGTCAAGTGGCATATTTTGAAAAAAACGGAAAGCTTGCAGCTGCGCTCAATATGAACGTATTTCTCTGAAATAGTTTAAAATAGTTTAGATGAAATTTCTAACCTTTTTCTAGCTTCTAAATTTCTATATAGATGAAATTTCTACCATGGAGACTGACGTACATTAAGATGAGGGCATCGATTAAGACAAATTATTTTATATTCTGTCGCATACGCGCCTGAAAAGAGTTTGAGAGCGTCTGGTTAAGGAAACTCTCAGGAACATTCGGTATGTAAATATACGCGGAAAAAGAATAATTTTCCATTTTTGGTGGTTTTTGTCAAGAGAATGACGTTCTCAACTCCGTTATATTTGCAATTCTAACTCAAATATTTGAAAGCAAAAAACTGGATAGGTAGGTACGTACATTTCAAAAGATGTCGTTTGGTGCATCATCAACATGACGAAAAATAAATTCTTAAGCTGGCTCTTCTGTCAATCCTGTCAGTTTGCAATAGTAATCCTGAGTATTAATTCAACTCGTAGCTTAAAAATTATTATACAGTGAATGTTAAAGGTTTAATTTAAGGGACCAAAGAAATTCTACAATTTGAAATTCGTATTATGGAATTGTTCGTGCGCACTCAATGCAAAACGGGCGCTCTTCTCTAGACATCTATAATTTTATGGCAGGAGGTACATAGCGAAGGTAGGCAAAATTGCATAATAAAGCCTAAAATTACACCAACCTTTTCATAGAAACTTTTTTCAAATGCAAAACATCACGGTGCAGGAGATATGAAGTTTACATTGAGGAACTAGATTAAAACATTTAAATAGTCTTAGTAATTGATAAGTGTGGGAACTATTTCTTCATGAATAATTAAGTTGCAGTCATAAGGAACTTTAGTAACAGTAATGTAACAACATCAAACAGACAGAATACACCTGAATCTGACCTAAGAGTAAAACAATAAGTTCTCGGACCCGACATCCACCCTGATGACGATGGCAGAGTTAGCCGCCGAAACGTTGCCAGCTACCGCCTTTCTGGCCCGGTTGGAAAGCCGTGAAAAACATTTTATCAGTACCATTCCCCGGGTATATATCAAATCCTTCATAATATATATTCTCCTTAATATCCTAAAACTCATTTTTAAGATAATTTTGTGAGAAATCGAACTATGCACGAGTTTCTCCACGCCTCTTTGTGTGCCATGAGTACGGATCTTGGGCCGCGGTGTACATTTGACCCCAAAAACAATTAAGTGGCGCGTAAATTTCTGATGACTTCTGGCATAGCTTTGTTCTCGACGAGAACTACCAATTTCCAAATTTCAAGTAATATAGCTGCAGGAAACTCCGTATTTAGCATTGTTAAATGTGGATTTCAATTCTCCAAACAGACATGTATGACATGGTAGAAAACTTGGAAGACATTTCATGGAACGATACATAAATGCACGACGCGCGATACTTCAATATTAGTTTTAAAACTAACTTTAATATAATATAATATTAATGCTCAAATGAGCTCACTCTTCGTTCATTCCATCAACCAAATATCTTGTTTATTGTAGTCTCCCAAAACCAATTCGTTTACAATACCCATGAAATAGCTATCCTAACCACCCAATATTTTACTTCATGGTTTTACGTAATGCTATTCAAAGTAATTTCCTTTAAGAAAAAAAAGAAAATCTGACATGCTTTTTTGAATAACTAAAAGTAGTAAAACGGGATAAAAACTATGTAACGAGAACATTGATATATAATAAAGATGAAGTTTTCTAACTCTGAAATAATGCATATCAATCATAAAGCAATATTTTAAAGGGATTGATGGTAAAATGTTAGTACTATTTGTTGAATAAGGTCTCAGTCTCAGACATTTTACAATTGTTTACTTGTAGAAGCTGGAAAGTTGCAGCTCCTCCGTGATGCTGCGTGTCATTGTCAGTGGCGGCGGAGTGGCGGAAGCTGCGGCGAGCTGTATCCTGAGCGCTTAAAATTCATTTCACCAGATAAATTTGTATTATTTCGGCTAATATTAAAAATATCAATCAAGCACACTTTTTTCAGTAAAATAGAATTAAAATAATAATTAATTACAATATATTCAAATTCATGTAACAATGTGTGTATAATTGAAATTATTTTTCTATTGTTATCATACTAAAATATAAAAATATTATGGTTTCTGTGTGTGTTTCTATTAATCAATCATGCAAAAACGGCTGTACCGATTACTTTGAAATTTTGATGTGAGTATCTGAGTTTACTGGGACTAACGTAGGGTGTATAAGCATTTTTCAGGGTCCCAAGGGCCCCTGGTTTTACTCCCCTAATAATAGCAATGGAATCAATTCGGAGGTTGGTTATTTAAAATTACTTGTACTCATGATACAGGGTTGAAATTTTCACTATCGGATGGCTGAAAGAACGAAGTATTTAATTCTTGCATTCAATTTTTTTTGCTTAAAAACTTGAAAATTAACATTTCCTTGGCAAACTGATTAATGACTATGAACGGGAAATTTCGCCCGGTCTTTTACGGTTTACATTGTATTTAATAAATTATGAAAGCAAATTTTAGTGAAATTTCAATTGAAGTATTTCCTACCCCAACCTCTCTCTCTCTCTTTATGTGCGTTTAACGGCTTTTACAAAGTATCTGCATTTAACAAGTCACATTGATATTGATATTAAAATGCAACGGACCCGCAGCTTCCCCCACCCAGCCGCTTCAAGTTGGCAGCTATCTCAGGTAACAATTTTTAAGATGTCGAACTGAGACCTTTTTCAACAAATAGTACTAAAATTTTACTTTATATCTCCATTAAATGCATTTTTATGCTAATAAATAAACTTACAATGAGATTTGGAAAACAAATCTCTAACTTGGCTCCTAATGGTTGCATAGAGTTCTAATTAAATACGTGTTGAAATACCAGCGGGTCAGCGTGGCCATAGGCGTCATAAGAGTCATAGCTATGACGCCTGCAACGTTCGAGTGATTATATAGGCCCCCGTCATAAGGCTTATGACGCTACGGAGGCAATATTACCTATTCGTTGGTTTATAGCCCTTCGTAAATGAGAAGAATCATTGAAAATGACCGACACATCATCATTTGACGAGCGGGAGCCGCGGTCACTTTAGAAACTAACAACAAATTAATTAAACGAGTGTGTTTCAAGGATGATAGCAAATATGTATGAGCTTTGCGTTGGCTAGTTCTTCGAATAAATTAAGTTTATGAAATAATATATGCTAAGGAATATACTATATTAAAGCAGTTACTATAAAGTGCCCATAATTTAATCAATATCACATAATTAGAATAAATTTGTTCAACATTCGGCGTATGCGTTAAAGGATCCCGGAGAGAGGTCTCATAATAAATAGTAAGTCAATATTTAGAGTAAAATTGTAGTAATATTTTGAAGAGAAGTAGCTGAAATTTTTGCAAGCTATGTATTTTTGTATGAACGACTACCACATTTGAAAGTTTTTTCTTGTAAAACTATCGGTACAAACTTATATTTCTGGCGGGAATAGTAATAACTCGTGTCTATTTGCATGGAATTATCATTTTAAAGTTTAAAATAATCGTCCAAATGAAATATATGAAACAGCAATGGAATAAAGTGAATTTCATACTTTTAAACGAAGTGAGAAATCGGTCATAAAATTAAGAAACCAAATATCCTAGGAACAAATAAGGTATGAACATCATCGTGTTACTCAGAATTCATTGTTGAATAACTAAACATACAAAACATATATTGCGACTATCGTGAGCAGGTCCCGTTTTTAATCCAATAGTTAAGCAATTTAAAATCATACTGTGATATAATTAGACTGCTGACTCGGGAATGGTCACTCAAATAGTATAATTAGGCTTAAATGTGCGCACATATCTCCTTTAATTTTCAACGTGAAAACTTTTATGCAACTATGCAAAATGTAACGTGTACTCTTCCAATTAGTATCGCATAGGTATGACGCCCCGTCAAAAGAACAATATTTAAGACGCCTATGACATTTACATAATCGACCCGCAGCTGACATGCAGTTATTGTTGTTCCGATAGAATGAGCAATAAAAAGTTATTAAATTTTTTATTTATGAAAAATCGTACGTTTACTTTATTAACGATTATAAACAATTTTTTCTCATAAATGAATCGCGTTCATTCTCTCATCAACAGCTTTTGATCAAAGCTTCTAAATCCACTAATGGAGAATACCTTGCGACTGCTCAATTGTTGAAAATTTTGTTTGCAAAATGACTCTCCTGGGAAAAACAATAACAATTTATTGTGCAAGAACTATTTAATATTTCGAGCTCAAATTTAGCAAAACTTTTTGTGACGATTGGAAGCATGCTTTACAAATAAGCTAGGACTTCTAAATACTATTAATCATACTTTATCACCAATGCGAAATTTATCCACTTTTTGCGAATTATAGCAAACGATTAAATCAATTTATTTGTTACATGACTTATTTCGTAGATTTTATTCATATCTACAGCTTTCATTGATAAAAACTGTAATTTCCACAATACAGCCACTGATTTTTCCCAAAAACACGTTTTTTTCACTTATTTGTGATTTAAACAAATTTTCCTTTCAAAATCCATTTACTAAAACACTAAGCACGTATTATACATATCGTTCTGAGCCATTCCCAACTCAAAAAACGCAGGTAAAAATTAATTTTTGAGAAATTGTTTATTCTCCTGGTGTAAGACTTCACTTACACTCCATTTTTCACAAAGTATTCGTTTCCATTCTAAGAAAAAAATGATTAAGTGTTATATTGTCTGCTTAGATGTTTTGACATTGATATTTTTTAGTTTAACTACGAGTGAATCGTCATATTACTTGGTTTTTTCGACAACGGCATAATTAGCTGCTACAAGGCATGCAGCAGGAGAAAGCATGTTAAAATGACGAAATACATCCCCGACAATTATGTATGTGCCGCATACTTATTATGTATACAAATATTTAATATTCAAACAGGTAATTTCGATTGCACAAGGTTTTTATGAAATAGGAGGTTAGAGAGTTTCAAACATTCTTTCGTCAAGGTGCTAACATTTTGCCGTACATTATTTTCAAGGTGAATGCACATATTGAAAACGTTATATTACTGATTTTCAACTACTTTACATTGAACGTAAAGAATTTCAAAAGGGACCCTGGGCTATCAACAACATGCGGAAGTATTTACATTCAATGTTATCTTCAAAAAGTATTCGGTCATCAATTGCCGATGCAAGTCATTAAAACAATTTAAATGTCCTAGGTCAACATTGTACTAATGATTTGTAAGTCAATCTTTTTCACCATCCTAGATGAATATCCCACTCAATAACTTTCCATAACTGACTTCCATTACGGTTAAAGTCAAACAGTAATGGAAATGGATCGCTGTGTTTCAATAAACGCCATTCTTGCATATTCAGCCCAACTGGGAAACTGAATAATAAGTTCATTTTAAATTATCGGAGATTAGTTCTGAAAACAAAAATTAGGAGAATCCTAAAACCGATATTTGGTGGGGCAAACAAAACGCGGCGAATCACGCTCTCAATCGATACTGGGTGAATTCATGATGTGGATATCTCGATATTGGGAATCCCTTTGAAGTATTTTTTTACGGGGTAAAGAAAACTGGCATTCAGAATTGAGGCTGCAACAAATCTATTGATTTGTTGGTAGCACATAATTGAATGGAAATCGGAAAGGAAATCCTCATGAAGAACGTTTCAAAATTCAATATTTTGTGCTGCCAAAAATAATTAAAGTGATCTGAGATAGACCACATGAGGCATGCATCATAACGAGATGCACCAGTGATTCCGAAACAAAGAGGAGTTGTAATGCTTTTCTTACTTTCAATTAAAATGCAGAAATATTAAAAAGTAGTTTCAATGCAACATATATTCACTTTCAAAGTTAATGATTGCGGGTAGTTTAACGTCAAAACGACCAAAAAAAGACCCAAATGCCCTTGGCCTCTCCGATTTCGACCAAATTTGCTGGAAGTATTTCGTTTTCTTATCTTGTTGGCCATGCCCAATTGTTTTGTAAAATATGCATCTGTTGCCTAGTTACGGGAGTATGAAACATTGATCTCATCGCAAATTTGCGCTTGATTTCTCTCCAATATCTCCGGACACATGATAATTATGCCCCAGCACAATTTCTCGTTTGAAAGAGAAAGCAACGGCGCATGAAACTGATGTCAATAATTAAAGTTTTTGCATTTTAGTGCATACATTTTAACTTGAAAACTTTTTTGAAAAGTTTTTCTCATAGCCAGTACCCCTTCGATTTTGCTCATTTTTTTATTATGCTGCTAGATAACTTAGCAGTGCATCTTTAAAGTTATGCGATTATAATTTTCTTTTTAGGGAGAAAATAATTTTTGTGCCACGATTCTCGCTTTTTACGAGGAAATTGCCGGCGATTTTATATCTGCACACAGTGGTCAACTTTTCCCTTTTAGGAGGACAAAACCTCTGTTTTTTCGTGTCGATATTTGTGAAAAAGTAGTTACATGCTTATAGAGGGATGTTTATAGTATATTAAACCGCCAGTGTTTGTGGTATTATTACTATTGCTACGATCTGGCGACAATGTGAACAGACGAACTCAGTTCACCGAGTAATGCGCCGTGTCAGATGCGCTCGAGCAGTTTAGATTATTGGAGTGTTCTCTGTAGTTTTCGAGCAAATAAAAATCCTTAGAGCGGTGAATTTTTGATTTTCCAGGTATTCGCCATAATAATTCATACGATATTGCTTTCTGGAGCTCATTCGGCTATGACCTATAACACTATTATTATTTATAATTTTTAAAATACGTTTTGAGTACTTATGCCCATTTAGTGTGTGACCCAAAAAAAAGGTTTACAGAGGTTTACCTTTATATCAAATTGTTTCTAACCAAGGACGTTTTGTATTCACATTTACATTAAATCCAGCGACACAAACCTACACATTAAACAGAGTGAGCCTTTGTAAATATGGAGTGTAAACACAATGAAAACAAAATTTGAAAACTGTGAAAAATAAATAGCAAGTTTGCAACCTACAAACATACGATTGGAAAATATAGACTTCACAATTCAACACACCCTCCTAAAAACTAAGGTAGATGGAAAAGTATACAAAATCGAAAGCCCGAAAATCTCAGGAAAAATATAGCGTTCAAAAGAGAAAGTAAGACATCCTGGACAAATTCAGAACCGAATTGGATCTGCTAATCGACACATCAAAGCAAGGAGGGGGTAATGTGAACGATGGGAATTCTGCTTCCCGTTTCTTCGCAGATCCACAAAAAGCAGCAGAAATTACCGATATTGACAAAACATTAATGCATCGCTTTTCCATGATTTTAACTGCTCTTTCTTGTGGCTACTATATCGTGACGGAACATTTTAAGTCTTATACAAAGGACACAGTTGAGTTACATGTACAGCTATATAACTGGTATTTCACGCCAGTCAGCCTTCATAAGATTTTAATTCATGGAGCTGAAGGGATTGATTCATTTTTGTTGCCAATTGGACAGCTATCCGAAGATGCCCAAGAGTCACTGCATAAAGAGTATAGGAATATCCGATAGAGAAATACAAGAAAATGTTCAATGCAGGCTACAAATGAGGGTCTTTTCAAATCATTTTTATTTCATCAGATCCAGTGATCAGCAGCTAAAGAAAGCTATCAGTCAAGAAGATAAGTACAACTCCTTCAGACTTCATATCTCTGATTAAAGAACTCTCAGTCCCATAGATACAAGTTGAAGAAAACTGATTTATTGACTGACTGATTTTTAGTAGTGTATGGTGTTAGTCATCAACTAGTTATTTCTGTATACATTGTAAAATATTATTACCTCGTCATTACTAGGCTCAACAACCACGTTTCCTCCAAGAATAAGTAATGAAAGCATCCTGCAGAGCTATGAAGTGTCAAATATCGGGATGTAGAGCACTGAAAGCTGCTAGTGCGAATTAATTTTTTATAAGTTTTAGCCACCACACAACATGGTGCTCGTACCCATTGGAATTATCATTTTACAAGTCCTGCTTGACAGAAAGTAACGCAAGGTTTGCATTATTAGTGAGGTGATTTTAATGTCGATACCTCTGTTGAAAGTGGGCGAAAGTTGCGTTTTTGCTGACGAGACGAAAGGTCACCTTTACCAACGGTATATATTAACCACGGGCTTGACCGGTCGCCCACACATTACAGCTAAACACATTACAGCTAGCATTTTTAATAAAAGCATTAAAATGGTAAATATTGAGGTTAATACTGAATTTTGTAGGTAAAATAGAATAAAAGTCGATTAATCCATACATCCAATTGGTTCTAACGAGACCATTTTCTAATTCCAGGGGTTGATGGTTTTAAACCGGGGTGCCATTGTCACGTCAGAATCCAATACATTAATTTTACTTCCTTGTCAGTTACTTTGCCGCCTAAGATCAATTCCCACTTACTGCCTGTCACTTTCAAAAAGTGGTAACTGCACCCGGGACGATTTTCCATCCAAATTTGAGATGAGCCTTGAACGGCGGCGAACAAGCGAGAACCACTGTTTTCTCAGGCCGTTGCCCTCAAAACAAATCATTTTGCGGTCAAGCATGCAGCAGTACATACGTCAAGTACTCTACCATCATACTAGCCAACTAATATGCGAACTTTTAATAATATTCATGACCAGCAGTTAGTTTACAACAGAATTATATTTGATATTACCTGAATATCTCATATCCGATGATATTTTATATGAAGGCATTCCATGCACCCATGACAGCCATTTCGGTTCGCAAGGTTCAACAGTCTCCGTTGCATCAGTAAAACCTCCGTCATGTAATCTAAAGAAAAGATAATTATCTTGTTTAAACACACTAGCAATGAAAATAGTATTGAAAAGTCAAGCTACAAAGAATAACGGTACATTTGGGGAAATTTATTTTCATTTCAATTTTGAGAAACATAACAAATCGTATGTCAGTTATATGCAGGGGACATGAAAACTAACAGCTCATTGCGAGCTAAAATATCAATCTAAGGACCCATAATAAAAAAATACCCGTTTTAAGTTTCACGTGATTATAACTTCTATGCAAATAAATTTAAATGGTGGTTAAACAGCTAAAAAAGAGATTTATGAAATCTGAACTAAAATCAAAGGCCCGAGAACCCACGAAGAAATAAGAGTTCGCGAGAAGAATTTAAGATCTGTGTAATTAATTTTGGTGGCTCCAAACTTCTCCTAGAATATGGCTCGAGTTTGTCATAATTAAAAATGACGTCCAACATCGCATTAGAAAGAGAATCCATAATGTTTTAGCTTGCACTGAAATTATAGCTTCAACGCCACAGAAATGAACCATAAAAAACGAACTTTAAGCAATTCACTCTTGAAGCGATCAAATAATATCTGAATGAAGATGCGAGTGGAAAAGAAAGCATTATTAAGTCACACCCCCAACTCCTACCCTCATGCATATAAGATTTAACAATAGAAATACTTCCAAATAAGCAAATTCTAGACAGTACCGAAGCAATGACGTCATAATGTTGGCAAGTTACGAAGTTGGCTAACCGAAGTCGAAGCTTTTTGTGCCACAGGCGACGTTGAAACTTCAGTATTGGCGGGATCAGAGCAAGTCCTTCTCGAGCAAGCTTCGCGGTGCTACGTACCCGAACATTTCCATCGCCTCAAAGCCAAAACCGCAACCTTCAAAATCCCTTTACATACCTATAGTCATAAACAAGACCCTCCGAGGGAAACAGCGGACCATCACCGCAGTCTTCCATGCGTCTCCTTAGCCAATCCGAGAAAATAAGACGTCCATCTTGGTTGCAAGTTGCACCAACACTCCAAATGAGGGAAAATACGAACCAAGGAGTTAACAATTGGGCTGCAAAAAATATATATTCATGTTACAGTCACGCTTATCATAGCAATAGTAATACTATAAGCTACATAAACTTCTTTTCTTAGTTTAAGAAGGAATACGTCGAAATATTGATAATTACAACCTGATGACCAGAATTTATAATTCAAAAAGTATAGGGCTAGAAGATGGTTACATTTACTGAAATAACTGTTCGTCAATGAAGAAATCCTCATATTTCTCTGAAAGAAGAGCAACTCGGTAAATAATCATTACCTCCCGAAGTAAGGACGAATAGAATACAAATAGAAAGACTAAAAACAGGCCAACCAAAGAGTGAATAAAACCATTTTGCAATTACTACATGTCGTTAACTTGCATGACTCATTATGCCCACTGCGTTACGGTTTGAGCAAAAGATGTTTACGATTATTTGAAGCAAAATGATAACAACAATTAAAATGAGAATTATGAAAATATAAGAATTTTTCACGCTCATCAATCTAAAACTTCATAGCGGAATGACATTCACCACGATGTTTTGTGGGAAATGAGCATAATAGAACGCTTTTTTGATGGATTTTCCATTATCATACATAAACGGAGATAATAACAATCAAAACTAATCTAATACCAATTTGAATTTATTCTAGCAATTTTTCAGTAGTTCATTTCAAGCACTCAAAATATTTTGGCAAAGCATAGCATATAGAGCATTCCTCAGCAGTGCTGTTGTTGCATTAATTATTTCACCACAACAATACTAATATTCAGGCACTATTTTTTATTCTCTCTCATGAAGGAAAGCAGGCATAATATAACTTACTTTAAGTACGCTGAGAGGTCCGCCAGTCTTGCTACTTACTTACTCCCTCATTCTATACACCTAGAAAAAGGTCATCATCATTTTAAAAATAAATGATAACCTTTAACATTTCTGAAACCTAACAAGAATATATTATAACTAAAGTATTTATTAACCTTTAACACAATCTTAAATAAAATCTGGAAGTGTATTTCAAAAATTTTTTATGCGGTTAATTCTATTATTATCTCTGTAAATTATAGCAATTTTTAATTTTGTCTGCTACAGTCAACAAAAAAACTCAAATGAGTGAGTTCACGATATAATTCTCCATTAATAAAGCCTCTAAAAATAACTGATATGGTATATTCGGCTAACTACCAAGAATTCGGGAAAACTGTAATCCACACTAGCTACCAACTACATGAGTGTTTTATTTCTATTGCCAAGCCTCTAACTGCCAAAATCAAACGCATGTATCCAATTGTGTCACTCGAAGTGATTACGGGACTTTCGTGCAGAAGAATTACGTAGACAGAGTCGGATTAAGGAATCAGGACGTGTAAATAGCAGTAAATAGATCATTTGTTCTAAAAAAAGTGACTTGCGATAAAATGAGAAGAATATCATACCTCCATTTCATGGGACTAAGTCACTATTAACCTGAGACAAAATTTCACCTCTGACACATTAAACGCGCAATCATTTCAGTTAGTTCAATTAAATCTAACCTTTTCGTTGGCTGGCTGGTCATTTAGACAGTCGAATAGCAACAGGTCATTCGCGCAATGTAGGAAAGGTGGGCTAGTCGGTAAGGAAAATATTATTTGGGGAACGGTAGAAGGGTAAAGAGAAACCCTGCGTTTTCAAAATGTTCACGCCCGCCCCCCTAATTCGATTTCATATGACTAGAAATAACCCTTAGCAAAATATTACCTCAATACGACAACTGACGGCCGTGCCCTGACAGGCGGCATTCTTATATTAGGCATGGGCGTCCCTTTTTGTTAAGCAACATGATCGAAGCTCAATAGTATTTGCATCTTCCAAGGAGATCTGCGTGGGTTGGGATACAGCGCACAGTGGGTCAGGATGCGGCTTTAGGCCGCCAAAAGTCGGAATTCGATTGTTGAGCTATTGTAAGGCAGTGTTTCGTGATAAATGAACTGATTTATTTCTCATGAGTACTTTTTACATTTTAATAATAACATTGCAATGTTTTATCATCAGCAGTGATCAATCCGAAAATTGGCTTGCTGAGGATCTCTACTCTACTCTCCTTTCAGCTAACCCTTTCATTCCTATTTAACTTTTCACCAGGACTTCCTTCACAATTTTCTTGATAAATTCCACCCTATATGCTTGGTCATTCCCCCTCATCGTTTTTCCTTCCATTTTTTCAGGGGATATTTGGTCGCAAAATGTTTTCAAAAGTTTGTATCTCCTCATAAATGCGAATCAGGAATGTATAGGCGACGGAGAGCTTTACCAGACGTGGCAAGGAACATTAATTTCTTATAACTCGTTATTCCTGACAGAAGAGATAAAAAAAGTCGTAAGGGAGGAAAACTTCTTTTTTATAAAAGGATTAGAATATGGGGTAAATAATACGGATAGGGGATCAATGAAGGTAAATCAGAGTGAAAAATATAATGAGGAACAAAAAGATAGGGTAGGGAGAGTACTCGAGCTCTATCTCACAAAATAGAGTATGTATCGAGTTGACGGAAAGATTTTTGGCAATCACTGTAGTAGAAAGATTGATAATGAAATGATAAAAACGAGAAGATAAAGAGGGTTTCAAATCGATTTTATTCTAGTGGAAAAAGAAGTAAATAAAATATTTGAAGGCTCCACAAGTTCGGAAATGTGGAGTGATTATAATGCAGTATGATGAAGAAGAAACATAATTTTAAACAGTTAAAGCAATCAATGAAGACGGGAAGGATCAACGAAACGTAGCACAGGATAGCCAGTCAAAATAACAGAAACAATGAAAACATAAGGCCACGACACACACATTAAAGATGGCCACATATAACAAGCTTAATACATGAAACAGCATAAACGGAAGTAAGAAGAAAAGCAAAGAATGCATACATTTCACATTGCAGTGGTGGTCCTGGATATAATATAGATAAGAAAGCAATAAATTAAAAAGCAGAAGAACGATAGATGGACAAAATAAAAACAAAAACGATTGGACGAAAGACAAGACTAGGCTGGGGAAAATAAATGACAGACCAACGTTACAAGGTGAAATCTATGCAAGTTAAAAGTTGAAGCAGCCTAAAGAACAGCAACAGGGCAATTTACAGAACGTCCCAAAAATGGACAAAAGACAATGCCATTCGCAGATAGTGGAATGAAATCCTGAAAGGTAACAAAGAGAGGCCTAGAGAAGTGAGATTTCTTGGTTATTTCGGAAGATCACTAACAACAGAGGTCATTATCGCCAAGTAGAAGAGTTGGCGATGGAAATAGTGTTTGAGGAATGGAAGACAGGTGGAGCGAGACCCGGTGTCGGCATAAGTCTATTATTAACGAAAGGCGCAAAGGGACAACAGTTTAATACCCATCTGACGGACGGAGAATAGAACTTGGAAGTCAGCTCCACAAGACATCCGAATACGGATCGATATTCCATTCAATTTGAATGTCACAACCACCACCACCGGGATTCGGACCCGGGCCCTAAGGATGATCCGCGAGCACTCTAGCGACCACTCCAACCTTATGTCTGAGATGGACAGAATACCTGAAAAATACTTTACCGCAGTACACCAATGTACATCAGGATGCAGGAGGAGAAATATGCATAGAATGGCAATGGAAAATGATAAAGATATTGAGATGAATACATGAGACCGCAAGGTAGGATTTATGGGACAAAAATACCCTTGGAATTGATGAAACTCCTTAAGAGATGCTAAAGAATGGTGGAACCAGGACTATGAGTGAGCTATAAAATTGATAGATTCTGTTTTACGACAGACAGAATAAATTCATTTTCGATAAAAGAAAGAAATAAAAATTAACATTATTAGCCAATCTCCAAAAAAGAAGAGAGCTAGGAGACGCAAGCACTTTATTACAACCAGAGTCCTCTAGATTGCATTCCCAACACTACTCCCTGTAGTTATTATAGGGCAATCCAGAGGACTCTGATTACAACTTCACACAAACGGCATCTCACGGTAGATCCATAAGGAAGTCGGTAGCTACAGGTTTCAGGATTTTCCCTGGGAAATATTAAGGAACGAAACCATTGTTACGGAGACGCTTGTACAAGGTGCAGTAATCGTGCACTTTTAAAACTCAGAAAAAGTCTTGATAAAGGTAATATTTATAAATAAGTCGATTCTCAGTACTTTATACTGAAAAGCGTAAATATTACAAATTTCCCCATGTTACTTTTCGTATTATCGATGGACAGATTTACGCTTAAATTCTTGAAACATAAAATTCAATCTTCTAAGTAACACAGTGATATCTCCTCAATTCGCTCACGAGAAACATAGTAAGTTCTCCCATAGCCTTACCGGCCCAGTAGAATCATTGTCCCCCTAAAAAATAGCAGTTATTTTAATCACGATATTTTATACCTTTCACGATCAATTACAAACATTTTCAAAACCAGAAAATAGACATATTCTTCTACAATAAATTTTAAAACTAAACGCTGCAAATCGTAATATTGAAGCTTATTTTGCATGGCTATTCTAAGCGCTGGTTTAAACATTAATGCACAGGTATTTCCATTTGAACGCCAAAAAGACGTTCATGGAATGAGGAATAAACTTATTAAGAGATATATATTCAATCTCACGCTATAAAAACTCTGCCAGTCGATAAACTTGCAAATTTCACCAACAGGAAAAGTGTGTATATTTCAATTCCATCACCTCTTCAATTTCCTATTTTGAAACGAATGCCTAATTTTTTTATTAAAGGAGCTCTATGGTTAATATATTTACAGACAACAGCTAACGGATGCAAGGATGAATTGAACGTTGCAATCTATACATCCACAGGATGCAATATAAGGCTTATGAAATATCATTTTATGAGACAGCTCCGGAAAAACATCATAAAATCAAATGTGTTACGATAAAGAAAAGTTAAATGAAATCATTTCATTCGAGAAAATGAACTAAAATTATATGCTTTAGCGCATGAAAGAATATGACTACACAAATGAAGCAAAGAAAGTAATTTTAATTTGATACATAAATGAATGTTGAACTCCCATTAATTATTAAACAACTTATGTCGTGAATTAAACGTCGAATTGCCACTAATTTATGAAATTCAACTTTTAATCACACACGACTGGGCCAAAAATTCGAGAAAGCGCATTAGTGTACTTTTAGTAGAGTATTATCATTAAATATTACGCATAATTATTTCAAATAAATCACAAAAAATAGCACTAAACCAAAGAAACTAAGTTTCCTCTTGGATAACCAAGACGAACGCCTTAAGCCAGTGATACATCAGTGCAAGCTCGAAAGTTAATGAAGTTGCCTAAGGTCAAGGATAAATCACAGATACCTGAGGGTGAGGAAATTGGATACGGCACAGGAAAACCAAGGCGGGAGAGCTCGAGGCGAGGAGACGATTTTGCCAAAGTTGATGGGAAAGGTATATCTTCCCAAATCTTTCCTCTTAAGAATGGCCTAATTAAGGCAGAAGATGCTCTCTCTGGATTTTCTGGCAGTAACCTACTACGCTACGATCCTTGAATTGCTTCAAAAGCTAATAAAAAATCATATTCACAACAAATTTCAATTAAGAGGGAAAGAAAATATCTCTTTCATGATTCCATTGCTGCCATTATAGGGAAGGTATATAAAAACACTACGACCTAAATATTGGTTATCATAAGTGGTTTGAAGGTTTATTATTATTTAGACATTAGTTGTAGATAATAGAGGATAAGGTAATAAAATGAAGAACTTTTATATTCTTGTCTGGGCAATTACATATAATTTACTCAATATTTGACCAAATCTTCAATAATTAATAACCAAGGAAATAAAAATCAGTGTGGTCGAATACCTGGTAAGACATTTAAACATAAATGAAACCCTCCTCAAGCTTCTGTAATACACAGTAACTTATTTAGCCAATGAATTGATTAAAGTTATCGCTAGTAATGCATCTTAAATATTAACATGTTCTTTAGACTACAGAGGAATTCTCTGATAAACTAAAAATTTTAATTTACCGTGACTACGTATCAATTAAACCCAAACTTTTTTTCATGCAAATATTTTATCTGGTACATTAACAGGCATTTCTAGGAATTTTAGAAACAGAACTTCATCATTAATAGAGGATGATGTATTTTTCTACCATATATAATATTTAATTTATTAACTTTGCATTAATATTCTTTCCAATACACCATTTTGCAAAAGGACAAAACAGTCTTATCATGGTGACTACATTTTACATTGAATGAATGTTCAAAATATGCTTTTGAAGGACCAGTAAAAGCTTATGTAAAGGAGCAAAAGAAAAGGACAATATTCGTTAAAGGATTACTAATGGCTCTTTCCAAAAACTGAATGCAGCGTAAGCACCGTCAGAATTTTAACCCAGAGACACTCCATTTCGAATCCAGGGAAATTAAAAATTCTCAAAATAGCTTGAGGATGAAACATAAATTAAGTCGCCTGGAGAGCCTGCCACCTTCTATCCAACCTAGTCTCCATTCCATGAAACATTGTACACTCACACTTTAGTTAGTGATGCGAATAACCCTCACTAACGGGCATTCGGATATCCCTTTAACGATCACGTGATCACGCTTGTAACTCACACAATAACCCCACCCTCCTCTATCCATCACTCAAGCATTATATCCGATACGCCATTCATAAATTATTCTTGTACGTGGTGCTAAACGCACAATGCAGCCACATATCTTTTCCCTCAGCCTACCTCCCGTGAACATTAAAAGATTAATCTGTTTTGGAACACAAAGAATTCCAACAGCTTATTTCTCCTCGATCTAAATTTACTAACCTTTAGAATCCAACGTAAACAGCATGATTTGTGTGGCCACTAGGTTCTACCACTTTCCCTCAAACCCACTGATAGTAAGGTTTTCCCCATAATTTACGTGCTTGATGAAAGTTTATCCAATAGAAAGTATTGGTCTCAGTGGGTTTAGCATTAGTTACTTTAAAATCACTATTTGGCAGCAACCTACAGCGGCTAACTATGCCAGTTAGGCCAAATGATAGCAAACAGACGAAACTAAGTCACATTTTATCTGCTCAGGGATGATGCAACAGTATATAGTCTGCATTATATTCAGTTATTGGCATTGGCTGTTCTTCGCGTCATTACGATAATTTTTCACAGAAATACTACAAATGTGGTTGTTTATTCAGTCATTTGCCTTCATAAAAATCCGAGGAATTCATTAAAATGGCTTTGATAAAAATGTCAATTACAAAAAGGAAAATGTAAGGTGATCTAAGAAAAAAATAACTTTATTTTACTGCCCCTAAAGAGGGCATTGATTTGATGATTTCAAGTATAAAATTTAAAATATCCTGTAGACATAGTAATAGACCTATGTTAAATTTGCGCATACCGACGCGTTTTTTAATAGCATTACTTCTCCACCAACAGAACGGCCAGCTGTGTATTTCGTCAAAATGGCATCCTGAAGAAAAGGCATCCACATTATAAATATTCAAGAAAGTAGCTGAAATGACCTCAACTCCTTGCCTATGCACTCATGACATACATGACTCAAAGCACTAGTAACTATGACAACAGCGGAATTATCTCTAGCGATATAATACAGGCAGGCAAAGGTAAAGCTACGATTTAGCGGGTGTCATATCTATGGATAATATTGTATGAGATAAAAGTGGATGAGAGGAGAGCCAAATAGGAGTAAAATTAAATAATGAACAAAAATTGTGAAGATAAAGGAAAGTAGAGCAGAAGAGTGATCAAAAAGTATCAGAGGAGGTAAAGAGAGGCACATCAAATCCATTTATGGTCCAAGGGAGGATGCCATCAAGTTATAAGAGGGAAGAAGAAGAAGAGTGGCGGACCATGAAGAAATAATTTGGAGCGTTCTCAGGAAATAACCCATAGCAGCAAACAGGCGATTGGACAGCAGTTGTCTGAGAAGTAAGAGGAAGGCTACGGGTAGGAGGAAATTGATTAGGACCCAGAAATGACCGTCGCACGTGTGGCACACATCCGTGTGTTAGTCGACCTTATAAGATTGAACATATGTACATTCAGATAATACAAAATGGATTCTCACATTTTTCCCACGAGCAGATGCAGAATCAGTGATTAATTAAGCGTGGTGATATGTGATGTGATATCCACTAGCAGTGGAAGGAAGAAAATGCTTATGATGAAAATTGGAATGAGAAGACTAACGCTTATCCTGTTAAACTTTCTGGGAAACCGTTAGTGAGAAAAGATAAAAATACCTAAAAGCAGTTAGTAAAAGCATAGTCGGAAGCAAATATGACGTGGATAAAGGCAACTTGCTTCTAGGGATTCAAAAAAAGCGAAATGTAATAAGTACTTCGGGAAATATATATAATTATGATAGACAAGGTAAATACAAAAGATTATTTACAATGTATCCCAACGGAATATCCCTTGAATTAAAATGAAATTAGAGGCACGACACTTATGGAATTCGAGAGATTTTTTTGTTTGAAAGACTTTGAATTATTCTCTCCCGCAAAAAACTGAAGGAATTATGCTAGGAATTGAAGAATAAATTGTAATTTTGCCAATAGTCCTTCTAGCTTTTAGTAACAGGTTAAGCAAGGGGGGAAGCGACTAGTTTCTGTTTTTAAAGGAAAGCGGCCGACAGAGCTGAAGTCATTTGCGCCAAAAAAATATGAGGGTAGTACAGTAGGGGTAATATTATGGGGGATTAAATAAAAAGAGGAATGAAACTTGGCACAAGGTCCTCGTGAAGGAACTCAAGCTACAAGAACCCAATCCTCACAAAGTGTAAGACCAACAAACAATTCTATGTAAGGGGTGTTAAAAGATAAGAACGGGATTTTTGGGAAAAAAATTACTTTAACAAAGGGAAGTAGACAGAAAATGTGACCAGAGGCGGTATTAAGTCAGAGTGCGGCGAGTGTAGCCATACGTTTTGCAAGTGTAGCCATCTTAGTTGAATTTAATAACTGGATAAGCTCAGGTGAATTTGCATTATGATATTGCACTTGTACTCAAAAGTCGTCATGATGATACGTAAATTCTACCTCTGGAATATTACCCAGAAAAAATTGAATGGCATTAACCTATCCAGAAGCGTCTACGAAAGTATATTGACATCGAGACAGGGATGTATCCTACTAATATTATAAATGTGTAAGTTTGTATTTTTGGATATTTGTTACTCAATCACGCAAAAACTACTGGACCAATTTAGCTGAAATTTGGCATGTAGATAGAACATATATCTGTGGGTAATATAAGCTTTATTAAAAAGCCCTACGGGTCCCCTAAGGCCCCCCAAAGACCCCTCTGGTGGTCCATTCTAATCATTGGGTTCGGTCCAGTGGTTTATGTTTGCTTTTTAAAAGTACTTTCACACGAGATAGAGGGCTGGAAGTTTTTTTTATCGGATGGCTGAATAAATGAAAATTCTAAATCTTCCAATCGATTTTCTATTACGTTTCGTATTCGTGTGAAAGTAATGTTTTAAGCTGAAAAATCTCACATTTTCTCTGAAATCAACAATATCATATTTCTTTGGCAACCAAATATTTGATCTTCAAAAGATATTTACGCCACTAGCATGTAAAGAACATGTTTTACTGCAGTCCCATGAAATCACGTTGAAAGTATATCTGTATCAGAAGGGCCCAAGATCCCAAGGGCCCCATGATGGCTTGCTTAGGTGGGCAATCGATGAAAAACTGCTGGACCGATTAAGCTGAAATTTGGCATGTAGATAGAAAATATGTCTGTGGGTAATATATAGGCTATATTAAAAAGGCCTCAAGGCCCCCGAAGGCCCCCCCAAAGGCCCCCCTGTCGGTCCATGGTAATCAATGGGTTCGGTGCAGTGATTTCATTTTTTTGCTAGCAGACTGAAATAAGTCATTGAATGGAAATATATGTATGTACACAAGGGAAGCGATTAAGTTAATTCACTCAGAAGACGATTCAAAGAAGGCCGCTCAGTATTCTTCAGGTTTTGTGGATTTTGCATATAATACATTCAGTTTTTTCTCACCCGTTGAGTTTCAACGGGAACCTTCAGCTAGTAAGTTATAAAACGATTAAGAAGTACATACATTCCACCAATACTAACATATAAAGCAGCATTATGTTGTTCCATTTCGGGAAAAATACAGTAAAAAGAGCTGAATCGTTAAACTAGGACAGATTAGTTTGAAACTAACCAACAGCTTTGAAAAATTGTTTTTAAGTCCACAGAAATATAATATCACTGCTGCTCACTATAGTTATGCAATGGGCATATGAGATTGAGCGAAGTAAATTAAGTAAATGAGTACCTACCCCGAAAAATAAGTAGCTGGGAAATAGGGAATGGAAAATTGTTACCGCTCTGATTTCAAGCAATCCCTCACCTAGGTTTCAAAGATGTGGATGGGTAAGAATAAATCGGGTAAAAAGTGTGGCGTGAAAGGTCCGCGGGGTGGTATGCAGCATTGGTGAATTTCGGGAATACTGCCGCGTTGGTCTAATGTGTTTGACTACAGTTTCGCGAGCGTTCCAGCTCGCTTCTTCAGGTCAGAAGTAACTTCTGAATTTATGACCTGAAGAAGCGAACTAGAACGTTCGCGATACTGTCGTCGAACACAACTTAACAAGTATTTTATTTCTCAAAAGGTACATGATACATAAACAAAACTCTCCATAGTCCTAAATGATGGGGTTATTTGGTTCATAACAGAGGGTATTTGCGTTAGATTACTCCTTTTTAGTTGTCAGCGTTCTTTTTTTAGTGTTATTTTTCTTTTGGTCTAAGCAACGTGGCAGTAACAATAAAAGCCATCGCAACAGTGCTGCTTTTAGGATACATACAGTAGCATATGATTTTTAAAAATATCAGGGCATAAATACTGAATGGCAATAACAGGACATACACTTGTTACGACATTATGGCAAAATCAAGCATAAAATAATTCAATCACTAATGTTGCCATTCAAACGTTGATAAAAACTCATTGCATAATAGACACATGGAGCGATTTGCACACAAAATTATATATGCCGACGACTATTGGCCGTCGATCAAAGACACAATAATGGCAAATAAATATGTAAGCATAAAAAACATACGTACAAATTTACAATTAAAATTGAGATTAATTCTCTCTACAGAACGAAGTATATATGTCGAGATGCCGCGGCACATGGTTCAATATTTGAAGAACAAAACTCTAAATACTTGGTAAACAACAAGTACTCTAAATAGTAGAGCTGAAACCTTGTACCACCATCTGCAAATAATCTAAGATTACTGCTTACTCGAGAACTTAGGTCATTTATATAAATAATGAATAAAAGGGGGCCAATCACGCTTCCTTGTGGGAAGCCGGATGCCACTCTTTCCATATCAGAGATAATGCCGTCAATGACTACTTTTTGCTTACGATCACTTGGAAATCTACGTATCCAATTCACTAATTTTTGGTTTAACCCGCATGATTGTAGTTTAAATTTAAAGGAATGGCTGTAATGGAAAGAATTAATAAAAGGAATGTCTGAATCATGTGCATTGTCATCCATAGGGTATACACTTTCGAAGTAGTGGTTTAATATGCTCACTTTGTCGATACTGTTAAAATACCCATTGGGTATTCGTATCCCAGAGCCTCTGCTATAAATAGCATAGCCTCTGGGATACGAATTTAATTGTATGTATTTAATATAATCCCTCTGCCATCTCGCAACAGAAAAGATTCACCTAATTATTTGGCTTTGATAACATGTTATGTCTAATAACCACAGACTTTCTTGGCCGTGCAATAGCAGTTACTGGTTAATAAGCGCATTTATGGCTGCGATCAGCTGATCCGTGGTGGAAATGGTGGCGAAGACTCGTATCGATAGAGCAACATACATCGAATCGAACGGCCCTGGTCCGTTCTCAAACACAGCTTCCCTAGTGTCTGTCGTCAAACACAAGGGACAAGCGCGGAACTATTCCTGAAAGTCACAAATTCTAAAATGTGTGGCGCTTAAAACATTGCGAAAACGTAATTAAAGCCTCGTCAACTTTAACAAGTGATTAATTTATCACTCGATAAATTACATCTACATCTACATCTACATCTACATATTACCCCGCAAGCCGCCTCAATAGGCGTGTGGCGGGGGGTGTTAGGACACCAGCCGCTTAAAGATAAAAAGGAAACGCTCTAATGAAATTACGCCTAGCATTTATTGAAGTCCCTTATTGTTCGGGGGAAAAACGAATTCCCATACCTATCCGTTCGGCAAAATATCTCTCTTAATTTATCGTTTCTGTCGGTCCTGGAAATATAGTGGGGTTCCAATATGATGTTCTCCGTGTCGCTCTGAAAGATATCTATTCTCAATTGTTCAAGCAATCTAAGCCTAGCGCGCAGTCTCCGAGTCTCTAGCGGTTCCCAGCCTAATTCGTTTAACATCTGTGTAACGCTGTCAGTACGCCCGTAGCTGTTTTTGACGAATCGCGCAGCTTTCCTTTGTATTTTATTAAGTTCCCGGACTAAGTCTTTCTGCACCGGATCCCATATGCTCGCTGCATATTCAAGGTGTGGCCGGACGAGTGCGAAATAGCACCTCTCTTTTACTTTTTCATCCGAAAATCTTCCCACAATACGCTTGACGAATCCTAGCTTCTTCAGAGCTCTGCCACAAATATTTCTTATATGTGCTCCACACGATAGGTGGCGGGAAGGCTGCGGCCATGTACTAAAATGGCTGATAGAATATTGGACTATATAAAACAAGTGAAGAGAAAAAAAGTCGCAAAAAGGGCTTAGAAAGAGGGGTAGAATGGGAGACAACTCTAGCGAGGATGGATCTGTGACCTTGAGTCTTTGGGTCGGAAGGCGTCCTCTCAAAGCAACGCTTTCAGTGCTCGGAGCACTTGAATGACTCCCTTCCGGGAACGGAAATATCAGAAAGAGACGCCATACACAACAACGATCACAATAATATACAGAATTGACTGTTGCTGAACACAGCGTAATTAATGGATGGCAACCCCAATACAGGTTTCTTCAGGGGTGCCTAATTTCACTAAAATAATTGTTTAATGGAAATTGTATAATTTGTTGTGTGAAATAAAATATTATTATTATAAATTACATTGATTGGGATTGGATTAGCTGCAAAAAATGCTGAATATGGTGTGGTTTAACGTTTCAGGAGCATTCATGATTTGATTCTAGGGAAAAGTGATTTTGTGTCACTATATTGAAATTGATTCGGATCTTATTTTTTTAGCTATGACTTTGAAAATGCCCAAAGGATTGGATGATACTTGCTGTAATTTTTCAAATAAATATGAAAAAAGCATCATCGACTTAAGTCATCATTGGTTAAATCGAGTGCGCAGGATAATGTATAAACTTCATTTGGAGTAACTGATTACGTGTTCATTATAAAACAAATATTATTTCATTATTATTGCACAAATTGTTACAAGTCGACCATTTAGTCGGGTGGTAACATATAACAAGAAAATACTTAAAGAACAAAATACAAAATATAAAATACGAAAATAAGAAATACAATTTATCCATTTTATGTCACTATATTATTCTCAAAATCTTATCTTAATCAATTCTTACGAAAACTTACTCTTCGGTCCAATGATCCGTAATGTCTTTTTCTTCATCAAAGAAACTTTAAATCAATAGCTGAGCGACATACAAAAAGAGAACTCAACTTTGGTAATGCTTTCTGATTTCATTTTAGATATTTCCCCAGGAATCAAAATAGCATTTATAACACATCATCACCTCATTAGCGATTTCAAGTGAATCACCTCAGAACGTCAAAGCTCAGAACTAAGATCCCTTCTCCGTATTCGGATGAAATAACTTTGAATTTCAGAGACTACTAATGAGAGGCCACGGGAGGAGAAAATAAAAGTTTCTACATCATTTGGAAATGTGACGGACTGCTTTGAGCGTGAGATCAAAGGGTTTGTTTCGCGAAGGGATGACGCGGGCGGAATGGCAATTGATGCATATAGTGCGACTTATACTGTGAAAGGATGCTCCGAATACAATGGTTCTAAAGTAGTGGCGATGAGTCTCATCACGAAACTAATAACTAATTTCAATACCAACTTGGAAAATGAAGTAAATGTATTCGAATATTTATGTTTTATTCGACATCCTCAAACGATTGATGTCACGGGCAAAGACGAAAGTATATGGAATAGGTACATCTTTCAGTCAACTCGTAAATTTCACGGTAAGAAATTAACACAGGACGAGTTTGAAACAAGATTGAATGATAGGAAAATAACAACTGGAATGTCCTTTACATCAAATCACATCACGAAAGCAGACTCGCGTTATGAGGAAAATTGGAGGTAGAACGCTGAAATATAGGGCCGAGGAAAAAAGGGAATAATTCCCCAGGAGTCCCACTATCAAACATGGGAACGGATGCTTTTTAAAACTACCAAATTTACGATCAAAAGCAATAACAACATGTAACGAAATAACGATGTAAATAAGAGAAATACATTAAGTATTCCATGCTTCTTAATGCTTAATGAACAGTTCTACGGTCCAATTTTGCAAATCAAGGATTCTATGGAGCCTTCCATAAAGAAAGTCAACAAGTTATGGCTCAGATAAATTTTTTTTTTCATTCTTCGGCGAGCAAGGGCCTAGCCATGTTGAAACACCGGTTCCCGTCAGAACACTGAAGTTAAGCAACGTTGGGCCCGGAGAGTGGTTGGATGGGTGACCCTCCTCCATACCTGCACCAGGCGTAGATGGAGAGGAAACTACTCCCTCCAGAACACCGGGAGGCCGGTGGGACATATACCCAGACCGGGAAGGTTAGAGGGAGTACACCCTCCATCCCTGGTACTGAGGTGGGGAAGGGGGAGACCAATCCTCCATACCTCTACCGTGGTGCTCATGTCCCCTTTCTGCAAGTGGCAGTCAGGCATGGGGTTGGCACAATGTACCAAGAAAGGTCTAAGTGCCCGGGCTCCTGACGAAGGCCCCCCCAATAACAAACTAATGTAATCTAATTCTTCGGCATTCGAGGTCAAATACTTTCTACCATATTGGTCAAAGTAAAACAGCAATGAAAGAGAGAAAATATGCCAAAAAGTGATTTGAGATAATAAACAGAAATATCGGGTGCTTTCCCTGCGAATTGGGTATTTTCCAAAATTTTAAATTTAAGTTTACGGATCTTTATATGTTACTTAAACTCGAACAAGCTTGCGGAGTGAAAGTAGTTTTAAAATTGATTCAATATTAATTGAGATATTTAAGATTAAAATAGTCGAAATTTCAAATTTTTTTACGCCGCTGCGAAACGAAATCTGATTGGCTTGACGTCATTTTCGCTGAGCGATGGACGGATGTGAGGGAGAAAGTGAGTAACTGTAGAAGATCTACCGTATATTTAAAGATTTTTCATTGAAAACAAAGACTATGGCGTGCAATGGTTTTATTAAAACCACATAAGATAATTTACCCAAAGTGGATATGTTTATGGTAGGCGTTTTAATGAAGAAGGACGAGCGATTTAATGCTGCGGAAATTCGTTGAGCTTAAGTCCAAAAACTGTAAGCCTAAAGTTTGCTTTTAAAATCGTCATTACTGTTTTATATAATTTTTGATACATATAATTATGTATTTGGTGTATGAACTTTATTAACTGTTTTTCCAATACACTCATAATCATTATGATACTTCTTTCTTTATCGAAGTCCATATCAGTCCATGCAACAGTAAACAAACAGTATCTTGGTAACATATCAACATAACACAGTACTCGCCAAAGGTTTGTGCTGCCAATACTCGACACACTTAAAACGTTAATTTTTTATTTGCTAATTAGTGATTGTTTGTAGATGAGGTTTCTAGAAGTGGCTTATCTGCTGTAGAAATGCCTAAAAATAGATTCTCATCTCCTAAATGTCTATTCAAAGTTTAATTTAAGTGTTGTTATATTATAAAGCTTCTCGTGAGAGTTATGGTGATAATGCTATAGGATACATCCAAGTAAAGAGAGATGGACCACTGTGCACAGTCATTGCAAGAATATGTCCAGAACACAAAGTGCGGAGTAAAGTATACATTTTTACGGGTGGACATTGAGGAATCCAAGGAAGAAATTTCGGTAAAGGTGAGCTTTCGTCTCGCACTTGTTTTCGCGATTTTCACCCACTTTAAACAGAGATATCAGAACCAATTTCACCTCACTTATTATGCAAGCTTTGCAAATTTATTTAACACTTTCAACACAACAATGCATCAACTACTTTAGAAATGAGAAACTTTCAAACCTGAGAAGTGCGTTTTTTCCTCTCCGCCATATTGTGAAAAAATGCCGTTTCCTCTTTTCCACTATACGTAGCGCAGCGATCGAGCAGTTGGTTCTCTAGCATACACACACCTTTTCTACAGTTTCTTCCCTCCTTCCACTCAACTTGCCCCGCAACAGCCATTTACTACAATGCAATTCCATTCATTCCACCGCAGTAAACATTGCACATTTCACTTCAAATGAAGGATTTACACTTCCTTTTCACTCACATTCATTCCACTGTACTAATAACATTTCACGTATCACTTTAAATGGAGGATTTACACTTCCTAATTGAGCGTACACGATTGGCAAATCATGGCGACCATACACCACACACGCAAGTAAGAAAATGATTAATGCCAACTACTCTCAACAATTAACTTCCAACTGTTGACAGTTAATTTCCCCCTTCCACACTACCCGAGAGAACTCCGTCAACAATACTATTTCATTAGCCTCTAACAAAAGCCCACTTATATTAACGTTGTGACCTGAGGGATTATATTCTTAAAATAATACGCGAAATAAAATTTTAGCCTTCTACCATTGCTTACCAATAAGCGTGAGGGATTCTATTCTTAAAATAATACGCGAAATATCATTTTAGCCTTCTACCAATTCCCACCAATAATCACCAATGAGCGTGAGGAATTCTATTCTTAAAATAATACGCGAAATAACATTTTAGCCTTCCACCAATTCCCACCAATAATCACTAATGAGCGTGAGGGATTCTATTCTTAAAATAATACACAGAATAACATTTTGAAACTTCAACCATTCCCAGAAATGCCCATTTCCTCGTTATCGATCGCGCTAAAAATGCGTTTTCCGCTATTCAAACTAACGAAAATGAGTTTTTCACTTTTGATTATAACCAATTCGTGTTTAACTCCATTGGCCCGCAAACCTCTTTCTGGGGTGGGTTCAGGGCAAGTTACGGAAGGGGAAATCGTTTTCCGCTTTTCCAACTCACGGAAACGCAGTGAAAATCATCATTATGAAACGTCCACGACTCACAGATATGCCCATTTCCAAATCACGAAAATGCCTTGAAAATCATCATTTTGAAACGTCCTCGACTCCCAGAAATGCCCTTTTCCACTTTACCATTTCCACAAGAAATGCGTTTTTCACTTTTGAAAATGGCCAAATCGGGCCCGCGTACCGTCCCACCCTAGCACCCCTGTTTCACTCCATAGGCCCGTAAGCTTGTTGGGGGGGTGGGGTAAAGGCATATTGTAGAGGTGAAATTAGTGTTATCCCTCTAACGGTTGTTCGTGAAAACCTCCAAATATGGCGTCGAAAACGGACGAAAAAATCGAAAAATTGGTCATTTTCAAACGTCTATATCTCAAAAACAAGTAGTCACACCGGTATGATTGTTACATTTTTACAAATCCGCATTCTTCCTCTACTCCCAGGTATCACATTCAATTTCGTCAGTTTCCTACGTTTTTCAAAAAAAAATTTGAAAGTGCGAGACGAAAGCTCACCTTTACCGAAATTTCAATCATTCAATGTCGTGATTGCGTGAATAAATTTCTTGTTCGGTGTTTCAACCGATGTATTCGTACATTGTGGCACAAAACACCATCTATATCCCTTACTTAGATGCCATTTAAAGGCATATCTAGAAACGCGAACACGTCAGAAACTAATTTCGCCGCATTTGTTACCACTGAAAGCATAAGGAAACGCCTGGGTCTAAATGTAAACAGCGAAAATGACGTCACAGGCCATTCGGTTGTTTTCGGAGTGTGGTCGGGAGCTCTCGTAAACTTCTACTTTCTTTAGCTTTTAAAACCGAAATTCATACAATTTGATAAGAAATTTTTTAGCCAATGCAATAAGTTCAAGTAACTGAATCAGAATATCGATAGTTTGAAATACGTGGAAAATACCCAATTATATGTATGAATGCTTTTCGGAATCTCCAGAGTAAGTGAGCTCCGAGGACGATCTGCGATTAGCGTGTCGAAACACTGGAAGCCAAGGAGCTCCTGATGCGATTGATATCCCGAGAAAAATTCATTACAAAAGCATGGGATGATTTGTAAGGAACGTTTTATGCTATAATTGATCTGCTCAGCAACGCTAACATGTTCAAACTAATCTAATGAAGTTAGAGTTCAGCAGCCCGTAATATACGCCACTAATTCATACAAAAGTACCAACCTATACATGAGTTGCATTACTAGGCGAAGAATGACGCGTATTCATTTAAAACGCACATTTCCGGAAAATAATAAATAGCCATCCCTCCCTCAACAACGTGTCATAAGTGTTTGACGCTATCACGAATGGTGCTAAATCCTTCTTAAACGCTGGAATCGCAGATTAATCATGCTACTTTCTGAGACGAACTGATCAAAGGGAATATTTTATATTTAAAGATAAATAGTTGCGTGTTTTTTTGGTATCACTTTTTTATTTAGATTTAAAGCACCTCCTGGAGAGCTGGGACGTTGATATTTCGCATGAATGCAGGTCGCGGCCCAATATCTCTCTTAAAATAGTAAAAACCGAAAAGGACAAAGAAACTTTAACACTGTTAAGTTTACTTCCTTAAGAAAAGCATTGAGCTCGATTCAGATGTTTTACTATTTGCTCTCAAGATATTGGGCGTAGTTTTTCACTATTGTACGGCTTAAAGAATTTATTATTCAAGCATTTCATTCTATTTTTTCCCTCATTCGAGTTGCCTAAAAATTCCTATTCAACTCATTAATAATCTATTTTTCTCTCATTCCAACAATGGAAATATCTAATATTGACTCAGGACTGATTTGATTGAACTTGTGCATGACATAAAATCAAAATCTGTCGCATTAAATATTTATCACGATGGAAAACTGCAAAAATAGTTTTTCTTGCGAAATAGAAATTTCTTTGACAATGTGGACATTGACTTTTACTTAATATTCAAGACTGTATCATATGAAGGGCAAGTTTAATGTTCAATGGAAACTAGCAGTAAGGAATTCAGTGAGATAATATTCAACCTAACCTCTTCATGCAAGGCAGAGTTCGAGAAAGGCCAGCAACAAGAGCACAATAGCATTGAGATTACATCAAAAGTTTTTCAATCCAACATACATTTAACACCCGTGCACAGGTACGATAAGTACTAGATTAAGGAATATCGTTAATTTAACATGTTTTAAAGAACATTTAAGACACCTAATTGTCTTACATAAGTTATTACCTAAGACAGCGTTAGGAAAAGTAACGGTGAGTCGCGTAGTATATCATTCGCTGAAAACAACCGTAAGGTTGATCAAATCTGAGCAAACCACTACCACCCAATAGATGCCGAAATGATTTAAATGTAATGTGTTTCAATTTTATTTAAATTTCACCTAAATGCAGTCAATTCATTCGAGCCAAAGGAAAGTTCAACGCTCAGGACAGTATCATGGAGGCTATTGAGAATATAATATGCCAGCAGTATTGAGTTTCATCCCAGTCTAATCATATTCAGTTAGAACATGCGTGGTTAAATTTAAGGAGACCCAATTTTAAGATATCCCCAGATAGATATCAAGCTAAATAGTACATTAATCCTTTAATGATGTAATGCCCACTACGGCTGTCAGTGAACTGAGGTGGGATGGAGCCGTTCTTTGTTAAAATAGAAGAATTAAGATGTAATGCTATATGGGATACTAAATTAATGATTTCTCGTCGGATTTCACATAGAAAACAGAAGGCGTTCAAGTATTTTAAACGATATTCGTGTTAAAAGAAAGCATTGATCGACCAAGGATACATTTTTTCTTACTAATTTCACAGACTGCTTAGTCTCTTCCAGTCTCCATTGAAATATATTAATGTAGATCCCTATCGGCACGTAAATACGTCTGAATGGGATTTTCAAATACTTTATGACCAGTTCACTCACATATCGTCCCATTGAAAACCCCTAGTGCCCATGGCGAATGATTCATCAAGCCACACGGGCCAATTCCTCAGCAATCCTCTAAATTCAGGGGTAAACTAACTTCGCAATGGAGGACTAGCACTCGGTGTCTTTAACTATTTCAACCAGTAATTTGAATACACTACTATTTGCCAGGGTTAATGGGCAGAGACTGCTTCCTATTCTGAAGGGATGGGGCTCCCTTACTGCCGACACAGACATGTATACTGTTTACATGGTATCAACCTTAATTAAATATGACTCAGTAAGCAGGAAGCAATGACGAGGATGAATTCACCAAGCACTAAATTAACATAGAACAAACGCTAACAGAAAATTGGTTCAATCACATTAAATGTCAAAGCACCGTTCAAAGCATTTCTTTAAAAAATCTGAAAACCTACGTTTCTCATGACATGTGACAGTAGAGGATGATGGATATCCAGACCCAGGTAATCACGCAGCTTACTTTAGCTGGATTCAACGGCTTTACATGGTTTTGAACTCGAGCTCTCCGGTAAATTATAAAGAAAAACGTTCTGAAATGGGGTCAATAATGAAACCTATGTCGTTAGTAAATTCATCATATGTTCAAAACTCTTAATCGTTCATATAAATGGCCTTCATATTTACTCAATGGATCCATTTCCTCCCCGCGTTCTATTCAGGATTACAGCAAGAGCAAATCGAGACAAATTCAATAAGGGCAGTTTTCAACAATTGCAGCAGTTGATGATCTGTCCAAAATTGCTGTCCAATGACCTCCCACAAAGAAGATAAGTTATTTCTAATCCTAATAAGAAAAATGGAAATAGTGGGACGTGCTCATGCACTGGGTAATAGTTTACATATCACATAAAGACAAGAAAACTGCTTTTAAGGTAACAAGAAGACAAGGTGGAAGCGCTCCGAAGCAGATACACAAGCAAGCGGTAAAACTGCTTTGTATTCACTTATATAAATCTGGAGAGGCTCTATAAATCCTTTTCTTCTCTCAGCCGAAGAAAAAAACGCATAAAAATACGTCAAATTTCACTCATTTACGCTTATCTCAAACTACTGGTGAAAAAAAACTTGAAATTTTGAGGATGTATTTATAACATAGTTTAAGGACGCACGAATAAATGATTTTTGAAAAAAACTATTTGGGTTGTTTTTACCCCATTGTTGTAAATGTTTACTCCTATAATAAAAACTTGCTGAATTTATGCAGATTTTTCTTCCCTTGCTTTTTCAAATTACTAGCACTCAAGATATTGGATAGGATTTATGGATCAAAGTATAGATTAATGAATGCAGTATTGTATCCTTTTCTTGGAGTTTTCCACACGTTACGTTTATGCCTTAAAATTGCGTTTTCAGCTTTCTGAAATTCAGAGAACTTTTAGTCGAAAATGTTGCTATCCCTCCATTGTAACTACCAGATAGAATTTGAAATGTTGGAAATAAAGCATATTAAATGTATAATGGTCGTGGGTTGACATTAATGCAATTAGATACGCCTAGTGCTCTGTAATCGCAAGGAATGGCCGAATAACAGCCGAAAATGGCGAAATTTCAAGACTTTGGATGCGATGCGCCACGTATTTTCCTTACCCGATTTCGATATTATTTTACACTCTTTACTTTAAACCGAAATAATTCAAATTTAGGGGGTGTCCCAAAAATAATTCGGAATACTAATATTAAGGACCACCCTACTGTTCACACACCAACAGACTGTTCCTTAAATAGTACTCCTTATTGAAAACAAACAGATTTTGACTTAGAAAAGCACATTTCCAAGCTACTTTATCATTTTCCACGATTTTTCCAGGTTTTCCAGGTCACTGTAAATTTACATGACTTTTCCAGACATGTAGCAACCCTGAATAATTTTAGTGATAACACTAGCTGTGGAATTAAGACATCTCGGAGCTTTAAAGAAATCTCTCCGTTAGCTCATGCATGAAATTTATTTTTCAAAGGGATGATAACATATTTTAACTTTAACAAGAATACCCGATGAAAATTAGAATTTAGTATTCTGATCACATCTGATTTCATCCACTGCTATTACAGAGCATCATGTTTGATAAAGTGCCTTTTTCTTATTCAGTCACCAAATATTTGTTTAAGAACAAAAGTGTACGATTCCGACCTATTTATCAGGTATGTATTAAAAACACCGTGATTCCTATTAATCCAAGGTCATGCCTGTATGTCACGTCAAGGTCATGTTTCATAAGCAATACATACTTCGTAGTTTTATCTGTGGAAGAGCCAAAGTCCAAAAAACTCAATGCAATTAGCGAATAATCACTTGCGAAATAGAACACATTCTGACCTGGTATCCAGGAAATAACGAGGAAGATAATTATTAACGCAACGAAGGTAATGATGATATTCAAGCACCTTCAATAGAGCAGCCAATACACAAACATCATCCCAGAAAATCTGCGATGAAGCAAGGGAATTGCCAATCGATCGGAAGGGTGTGACATTCGATTTGAGAGACAAGGAAAGCCCAAGCGGATGACGACGCGGGATTTCATTGGATACTCTGAGAGAAGCACTTACCGATTCCGTTCAAAGGAGATTATTCGATACGTACCAGAGGCAATACTATCAAGCATTATCACACGCCTTTAAAATCTGCACAAAAATGCTCCTTGTTTAATAACTTTCTTTAAATTGTTTCACATAACCGTCCGCAGTTGTTAGGTTGTTAACGAGACGTCGTGTCGTCGCAACTCGTAAGGTACGTTTTCCTAGCGACGGGTTATTTCCGTCACGTGGGGCGCAATATGCCGACCGAACTCCGCTACCCACTTGAACAATGTAAATGTATCACATTGTTTTCCTAAAAAGAGCAACACGTTATACGCCGACGTTCTCCATCGGCGTGATAAGACGGCGTCCTCCAGGATGTTGAGAGAAGTTGGCTAAAATCAGTCAGTTTTACGTATCTAATTGTAAGGTTGACATGTAAAAATTCACTTGGTTACATAAGTTACTTCGGTTTTATAAAATAAATAAAAAAATTATTGTTCCGTTGTTTACACATTGAACATGATATTATATTTATTTTCTCTCACGATAAAACTAGTTAATTAATTAAAACTAAATAAGACAAGTAATAACTAGAAATAACCAAAAATCTAACAGGTTACGGGCCCAGAGCCACGAGAGAACTAAAAACTGTGAATGAAGATATAAAAATAAAATGCTCGTGAGAGAATCATACATTATGGCGTCGGAAATTAAGATCGAGAGTGAAGACATCGCCTGTGTCCAGAAACTAAAAGACGGCAATACTTTTCCAATGTGGCACTTTGAAGTTAAAATATTATTTCGAGCAAAACAGCTGATGGACGTCGTGGATGGAACGTGGCTACGCGAATCATGCGGAGTCGATGAACAGAAGGTAGCGAAGTGGATCACGAAGGACGCTGCAGCTCAGCATGCAATATTAAGAACGGTGGACAAGACCGTGAATGTACATCTTTTGACGTGTGAAACCGCAAAAGATATGTATGATACGCTTCTGAACACCGACCAGGAGATGTGCTTAACGTTACAAGAATTTTACAATTACAAATACGATAAGAGTAAAGATATTCAGACCAGTATTAGTCAACTTCAAAATTTGGTTTTAATCTTTAAGTTTTAAATGAGGAAATTTCTGAACCAATGCTCATTTCCAAAATTATGACAATTTTGCCCGAAAAGTTCAAACATTTTAGTAGCGCGTGGGACTCGTCATCGCAAGCAGACAAAAATATAGAAAATCTTATATCGCATTTGTCGCTGGAAGAGGAAAAATTTAAGTTTCAAGAGTTACAAGAGGAAATACCTGCATCATTAGCAGAAACTAAAAGACAATATAACAGCGATGTTAAATGCTTCGTATGTGGGCAAAGAGGACATGTTAAGACACAATGTAAGAAGAAACCGTGCGTAATTTGTAAGAAAACTAACCATGGCGAACAAGAATTTTTCCTCAAAAGTAAAGCTTTCATGTATTGCAAGAAACTAAATCATAAATCGGAATACTGTTTCTTCAAAGATCATCATGAAGAGAGAAATAAAAAACAGAACAGACCGATAAAAAATAACTACTACAGCATTGAGAAACCAACAAAAACAAATAAGATTTTTTTCTTTGGCAATCACAGTGAATCAATAAATAAACCGGAGCTAAGCAATGACTTTGCGATGGTGGTAGATAGTGGTTGTAATAAAATGATGATCAAAGAAAAAGATGTTACATTAGACATGAAAGAATACACAGACAGTGTAAAGATAGCAAATAAAGGACATTTTATATAAATAAAAGGTTTAGGATCAGTCGAACTGGACAACAGTACCATAAATGAAGTATATTTCGTGCCTGATTTGACACAAAATCTCATTTCAGTAAACTGTGTAACAAAAAGTAACAGAACAGTGACTTTTGACGATGAAAAAGTATACATCCTGAACGCCAAATTATAAATACCAAAGGACAGGGTTATTATAGAAGGAAATAAAACGGACAATGGACTTTATGTTGTAAACATGAAGAAATCTGGTAAGAATGCTTTAATTGCTGAAGAGAAGGCAACAGGAATAGAAGAATGGCATCCCTATAAACACAAAAAGCTGCAGCAGCGCTGCACAAGGGTTTCAAGGTTGCACGCGCAACTCGCACTTAAGGAAGCGCTGCCGCAGCGTCTTCGCAGCGGTATTTCGGAGCGCGCTGCCAAAGGGTATAGCTGCAGCGCATCAACAGCGCATGGGTGATGCACGCCAGCAACACGCTGCTGTAGCGCTACCGATGCATGTTCGTGAAGCATGAAGCCACCGCTGACAGAACATGGGCTCTTTTACTCCTCCCTTAACACGAAGCAATGAGAAGATTGAATTGTTAGTGCTAGTATATTTTCAGGCTCCTGTTTTATCATATGTATCGAGATAATTTAAAATAAGTTGAAAAGATAACTGTTGATGTAGAGTACGAAATGAAGTTCTCAGAATGGAACACGCAGTTTTATGCCCCTCCCGTATTTATCGGTGTCAGTTCCAATTTCTACAATTTGTCGGATAAAAACATTATTCATAGGGCACGCGCTCGCATTAGGAGCCACATCAGATGCAGACAGCCACGATACATTTCGCGCCTAGTTTGAATGGAATGGGTTGTACCATTGAGTAAGAGATGGCGCTGACTACCATTGATATCTCAGATGAACTGTAGATTGTTGCTGCGTAAAGTGCATCTTTTAGTGAACAGTTTTTCATCACGTAATTATTTTAGAAACTTCAGCTTTATCACAAGGCACAATATATGTCATCGTAGCTTTCATGATAAGCCATTAAAAAAGTACATTAATTTGGCTCTCGACATACGCAGCCGTGGGGGACTCAATGAAATCCATGGGATACAGTACTGTGTGTACCTCGTGAAATTATGCCGGGCCGAGTTGGTCTTCTTTTGAGTGTATCATCTTTAGAAATGAACACTTAAGTGATTTTCGTAACAAGTTAAAGGATAATTCTACGTGCTGTTATGATTGTTATTTCATTTGGGGCATTTTTAATTTTATGTTCCTTTTATACTTCGAAGAAAAGGGCGAGACGGTCGAGTATAATGTTTTTGGGGCTGTGGCTCGTCAGGTTAGAGGTAATGGGAGGTTCGCCTAGAGTTCATAAATAATAAGGCATTTGGAATGTATTAAAAATAATAACGAAAGCGTTACCGCAGCGTGGTGGAAGCGTTATTGAAGCGCTGTTCATGCGCTTCAATAGCGCTGCTGCAGCGCTGGTGACACGGGAATATCGGAAATTTGAAGGTATCGGTCACGCTGCAGCAGCGCGTCCGCATCGGCTGCAGCGCTGCGACATTGCGCTGCTGCCGCGCTTCAGCAGCATTTTGTGTTTACAGGGATAGGAAATTAGTCAGTCAGTCACAGTCAGCTTATGAAGATTCCCGAGCTGTGCAATGGAGTATCATTCAAGGCTGATAAATTTAAGACCGTTGATTGCAGTATTTGTGCAAGAGCCAAACAAGTGAGACTGCCTGAGAGAACAGTGAGAAAGAGAGAGAGCTAGTCGTCCCCAGGACATTATACACTCAGACCTGTGTGAGGCAATTGATCCTCCAACCTATGACAACAAGAACTACTTCATCACACCGCTGGATGATTATTCACATTTTTGCAAGGTATATCTCCTAGAAACAAAAGCAGCTTCAGAAGTTTTTCAATGCATTAAATGATTTATAAATGAAGGAGAAGCCCATCTCCATCTAAAAGACAGTAAGATTAGGTGTGACAATGGTGGTGAATTTAAAAATGAGCTACTCATTACATGGTGTAAAGAAAAAGGGATTATATTGGTCTTCAACCATTCCGCATACCCCCCAATTGAATGGAAAAAGTGAACGTTTAAATCTAACATTAATGAATAAAGCCAGAGCACTTATTTTTGATGCTAAATGTGAAAAATATCTGTGGGGTGAAGCAGTACAAACAGCAGCCTATATGACAAACAGAAGTCCAACCAAAGGAATGCCTCACACCCCTGCTGAAAACTGGCATAAAAAGAAACCTGACTTGAGAAATTTACAAATATTTGGCCAGAAAGTAATTTCAAAAGTAGTAAAACTCCTGAATAAATGGGACAGTAGGAGTGAAGAAGCTATTCTTGTAGGTTATGATCCAAATGGATACCGAATGTGGAACGAAAATGAAAGAAAAGTTTTGTTAATAGAGATGTAATTTTTACAAACAACTTTCCTCTCTCTGCACACAAACTAGAAGAAGATATCAATATAGAATTTTACGAATAAAATGAAAACCAAGACCAAGAAAATGAAGAACATGAAAACCAAGAACAAGAAAATCAAGACCAAGAAATTCATCCAAACGAAGACAACAGAAGAGAAGAAGAAATTGAGGAAGAACATAAGACCAATTAGAGAGAAAAGAATACCTGCAAAATTTAAAAATTACATCATGGATTTGATACTAGTGAAGATGAAGCACTATTGACCTATGATGAGGCTGTAAGTTGTGAAGAGAAACAGGAATAGATAAAAGCCATAAAAGATGAAGTAGACTCACTGATGAAGAATAAAACTTGGACATATGTAGATGAAGATGAAGCACGAGGAAAAGAGATCGTCACATGCCGATGTGTTTTTAAAGTCAAAGATAATGGAAAATTTAAAGCCAGATTAGTGGCAAGAGGATGCTCTCAAGACATGAAAAATTTAGATTAAAAACATATTTTTAGTCCAGTGGTTTACACAACCTCTTTGAGATTGTTTGCCATAGCAGCCAAGAGAAACTGGTAAATTCAAACGCTAGATATGAAAACAGCATTTCTTAACGGTGAATTAGAAGAACCGATCCATATGAGAGTACCAGAAGGTTTTGACCAGCCAGAAAAAATCTGTCTCCTGCAAAAGTCACTGTATGGTCTTCGACAAGCACCTTGTCCATGGAATAAGAAGTTTACAACAACCCTCAAAGAACTTAAAATGATTCCGCTGAAGACAGACCATTCCATCTTCATATCACAAGCTGAAGATATGTTTTTGGCGATACATGTTGATGATAGAATAATTATTTGAAAAGAGAAAGGAAAGATTAAGCAATTGCTAGATAGACTAAGGAAAGCATTTGAAATAACAGTTGAGTTAGAACCAAAGTCATACATTGGCATAAACATAGTAAAAACTGAAGGAGGAATCATTATTTCTCAGGAAAACTATGCAAACCTAGTACTGAAGAGATATGGCATGGAACACTCAAAACCAATGAAGACACCAATTACTCCTGATAACAAACTGGATGGAGAATATGAAGATGTTGAATATCCTGATAAAGAAATTAAATTCAACTACCGAGAAGCTGTTGGAAGTCCCCTATATTTGTCCTGTAAGGCACGTCCAGATCTCAGTTTTTCAGTGAACTATGAAAGGAGATCGGTGGAAAATCCACAGGAACAATACTACGTGAATATTAAGAGAACCCTCAGGTATTTAAAGGGAACAACTAATGCTGGTATCATCTATAGTAGGGAAAATAACTCTGATGAAAATTATGAGTTAGAAGCATATTGCGATTCAGACTATGGGGGTGATGTTAGAATCAGATAAAAATATATTAGAAAAGACATTCGACGGAAATGTGCCTCAGGTTTTGTTATTATGTTGAATGATAGTCCAATTTCTTGGTGTTCTCGGCGACAAGCTGTTATAGCGCAGTCCACAACAGAGGCCGAGCTTATCGCTGCTTATGAATGCTTTAAGAACTTAGGTATCTGGTATAGTTAATGAAAGAGCTGACAAGCGAGAAAGTTAAAAGTACTATATACATAGATAATCAAAGCACAATTAAGTTGATTAAAGCGGGAAGAATTAAGGTAAGTAGACATATTGAAATAAAATATTTCTTTGTCAAAGATGAATATTATAAAGGTTAGTTTAATATTAAATATGTACCAACCGAGTATAATGTTAGTGATATTCTGACTAAAACATTGTTTTTATTAATTTTGAAAATGTGCTAAAGAACTGATATTTTACGAATGAGTAAAAATTTGAAACGTGTGTTATGATAATTGAATTAATGTCTCAATTTTATATAATAAGAGAATAGTTTATCATTTATTGGATATGTTAGAAAAATATTGTTCCAAATACTAATTGAGAATTTGATGAATACTGAATAATGTGCTAAATTTTTACTATATTAGCAGAGCTTACATTTGTATTGAAATGTAAGTATCATTGAATTAATTAAAATTAAAAACTGTCCTGCGTTTACGGAGGAGTGTTGAGAGATTGGCTAAAATTAGTCAGTTTTACGTATGTAATGGTAAGGTTGGCATGTAAACATTTACTTAGTTACATAAGTTACCTTGGTTTTATAAAATAAATAAAAACATTATTGTTCCGTTGTTTACGCATTGAACATGATATAATATTTAATCTCTCTCACGATAAAACCAGTTAATTAATTAAGAATAAGACAATAAATAACTAGAGATAACCAAGAATCTAACACAAGAAGTTTATTACGCTGCACTCCGCGTGTTAGAGGTGGTTGCTTTAATTTTATCCCAACTTATATTCGTCTACACAACCTCCGCCACTGTCGACACGCGTCGTCCTTTTCAAATCTAGGAAAATATTTTACGCGGCGTGATACGTTACGTTGAGTTCGATGGGATTGGGATGCGTATTCCGTCCCACGCGACAGAAAAAACCCGTCGCTAGGAAAACGTACCTTAAGGTCGTCCTATCTCAACTCGAAAATGAATATGTAAAATTTCTTAAATTATTTAATTTATTCACTTAAATTATTTCCCACTGATTTACTTAAATTGTTTCCCATTGTTGGTGCTCCTCAACAACAAACCTCCATTAAAACTCCAATAACAACGCTTAAGGGCAACAAAAAATTGTATCTTCCGCCCATTTTTATATAAAATAATGAACACTGTGATATAAATTGAGACTCCTCTATCCTTTTCCTTGTGTGTTTTTTCACCATTTAAAAATAAGTGGAATTTTTAATGGCGTGGAAATTGTATAAAAATGGAATATACCGCCTTAAGTGTGGTTGATTAAAATTATATCTGTGACGTGTTTCTTCATAAAAAAGTAACTATGTATTCAGTTTATTCAAACACTTTTCCATGTATTTTATTCTATTTAAATACTTTTGTCTTTAACGTATTTATTAATTATTTAAATGCAAATTCAAACGAAAATCAATTAGCTATTAAATAAATAGTACACAGTGACTGGTATGGTCACCATTTTGTTAACTATGACTAGCACAAGACGCTGCAGTATAGGGAACGATTGGAAAAGTACTACTCTGAGAAGTAGACAGAGAGAGAGAGGGAATTTTTTTACGGTAAGCAGCAAACTGAAGTCTTTTTTCAAAATAAAAAAAAAGTAGACGACTTTTTTTCAAAAAATAGCTACTATTTATCAACTGATGCTCCGGGAAGCAGATCTCAAGGATAATTAAAAATGTATGATAGATTCATGAGGGGAAGGTCCTGAATTATTTATCTTTTATTAATTCGGATTATCTTTTAATAATGACGCGTACACTTTTTTATGTCCTTAATATCTTGTTGAATGCCATGATAATAATATTAGTTGGCACAAAAATGCTAAAAATAAGAGACGCGTATTTGCTTTCTCCGATCCTTTAGAAGGGTTGTTTTAAAAAAGAGGGAAATTTATGGAGCACTGATTATCATGTCGTAAATTTATAAACTTTTTGTTACTAAAAATAGCTGATGTTTATCGAATGATGCTCCGGGAAGCAGATCTCCACGATAAGTAAAAATGTATGATAGATTCTTGAGGGGAAGGTCCTGAATTATCTTTTAATAATTCGGATTATCTTGTAATAATGACACGTAACTTTTTTACGCCCTTAAACTTTTGTTGAATGCTATGATAATAATATTAGTTGGCACAAAAATGCTAAAAATAAGAGACGCATATTTGCTTTCTTCGATCCTTTAGTAGGGTTGTTTTAAATAAAGAGGGAAGTTTATTGAGTACTGGTTATCATGTCGTAAAGTTAAGATTCACTATGTTACGCTTTATGCAATAGCTCCGTGTTAAACACCAGCCAAAAACATCAAAACATCACTTAGCCGCTTCGACAAATATAACGTCCAATCAGGACTAAGACTAGCAAAAACTCTCCTTGACCTCTCCTAGTAGTTTGAAAGAACAAATCAAATTTCCTTGCTTGCCGACATGGTACATTGATTTGTTGACAATCGGGTGCCTGGTCAATCTAATGTCCATGAATATAGTTTTCAAGTATCACGAATCAATAAGAATCCCTGCTAAATGGCAGGTTTAGTAGCAGGAAAGGAAGGGCGTGCATCCGGCACGAGAAAAACAAGAGATACATGTGCAAAGACCGTCGCAGACACGGTTGTGATCAATGAGACGACCCAAGCATTCGAGAATTTGCCTCCGAACTGGCATGAATAATTCATACGCTAGGGAGAACCTTAACTATAAGGAAGAAGTAAGCCATAATCACATAAAGCAAAAGGAAGTGCTGACTGTGGCACAGAATGTCGGGTGCTTGTCGAATCCCACGCTCAAAGATCTTGCGAAGATTACAGCTATTGAGGGCACCTGATATAATAGGAATGTATAATCGGTTTTTTATTCCAGCAGGAACAGATAGTATATTATGAAACTTTGACACAGCAGGAAGTTTTTGCAACAATGCAAATTGGGGACGAATAGTGTCCACTACCAGAAGAGTAATTTACTAAAAATTTGGAGCTATATTACAACACTAGGAGGACGAAGGATGAAATACATGGAATAATGGCAAATTTTAGAAGAGCGTCAGTGAAAACTAATACAGGATATAAACGGTTGATACCTGATATGGCAGCGGATTAAAGAGCAGCAACAAGCAGATTCATGACACTGATGATTACTACATATGCTGGTAGCAATAATAATGCCATAAAATCACAGAAAAATATAAAATTATCTCGGAAATACCTACGATGCTTTGTACACTCGTTAAATATCTGTTATCAGCATGCTCAAAACTCATCACTCGACCTCAGTTTCCTATAATTAATTAAGAAAACTAAATTTCAATACTTGATGGAAATCAAAACGTCTATGTACAAGGTTTGAAAGTATTATATTTTCATCGCCAGTTTTCATTTACACTCAAATAGAGGATATAAAGGTCATTATGCCCACAAAGTTTGTCGACTCTGCCCACGTATCGCCGCTTAATCCGGCGTGGGAAGAAATTAATCTATAGGATGTGCCCGCGACAATGATGGACAGATCATTTGATTATCAGCTCACTGCATGGGCCAAGGTGAATAGCATTAGCGTGAGTCGAATAAAAATTAAAAAATCATTTTCGGCAGAAAAATAGGGTGATACTATAATGAAACTATAACGAAGATGAAAAGGATTGGAATTCTGACATAATAACTATATAATATATATCTCCCAAAAAACGGGTCTCATAACCGGCAACAAGAAGGCTAAAAAGAACCAAAAATTATTTATTAAAACTTAATGAATAATTTCCTCAGGAATACTTTCCAGAGCAATGACACAGGAATTGGCATTTGATGAAATGCTGAGATTATGAAAAGAAAGATAAAACTGCCGAAGTAGATATTTCTTCTCTCTGTGGAACGTGCCTGTGGTGAGTAGATGCACCTTGGCAATTTTGGTGCTATACGCGCTAAGCTGCTTAGTGTCATGAGGCACATCAATCACCACAAATGGAAGTTACATCTGTTGAGTAATTATGGGACTTTTTCCCTGCGCTATTGCCGCACTGAAACCAAAATACGAAATTAAACTGTTTGAAAGGATATATTTCTTCACAAAATACATGTGGTCAGGGATTATAGCCTAGTCCTTAAATTGAATATTGATTGTAATTTTTTCGGTAAAAATTATTCCGAAAAATATATTTATTTATTTTTATTTATTTATTGTCGTTTATTGTCGTCGTGTCGTTTATTATATGTCGTATTCATTGTATTTATTTATTTTATGTATTTATTTATTGCCGAAAAATACATCAAGTGACATTGTAGTTCTCTTCAGAGAATAAATACAGGCAGATACCAAACTATTTCATAAGCCTGCGTAAATGAAGAAAATATCAATAAGTACACAAATTTAGACACAGCGAACAATTAGAAATTCTGCAAGCATGGTATATTTTTAGTGAAGAAAAATGTTTTCTTCGTAAATAAGACAGTGACACTTCCACTTCATCATCTAGTGACAAAGACGATAGTGTAATTAAGCATTAGGGAAACGGCTCACTCACGCATATTTATATCTCTAATGGATTAAATCCAATCCCACATAAAATCGCATTTTAAGCATTCAATCCACCAAAACGCAAAGGTCCATTTATGCTTAGCTTAAGTAATCCATCATTTTCCCAGCTAGTATGCTTACAGTTTGATCATAAATTTGGCATTTGTATTACATTAGCATTCAGGTAACTTACATGCACTCAAATGTTAATTTCATGATGGATACGGTAAAGGTCATGCATTATGTGCGCAGGAAACTCAAGATTGAAAAAACTAAATTTAGTTAGGAAAAGTGTCCATTTAACACGAGCTTACACATATTTTCAATTTTAAAACAAATGAGACAAAAAAGAACCAGAGTTAGAACTTTACCTCATGATAGAACTTTTAAAGACGTATTTTGATGTTCCTTTGGCCACATTAAGCCCCTAATTATATCACATTTCCAACTCCAACGCTCCAAGACACATCCCAGGTTTGTAGCTCTACAATGTTGTCGCAATACATATACGAAAATATTTTTTTTAATCATCCACCTAACTTCGTATTTCTTTTCATTCTACACAGTGAAAGCACACATGCTTTGTTAATTTTATTAGTTGGCGTTACTGCATTTCTTACCTATTTTGCCAAGTAGGCCATAATATTATAATTCATAACTATTTCCAGATCCCTTCCCTCCACGAACGTTAATATATGAATCCCTCCGGTTCCACGAACTGCATCATGCTTCACCAATTGCCCGAAAAGCTGGAAGCCTTGAAGAGTAAAGCCACAAGACTGTAGTAAAGCTAAATTGCCATGCAACCGTTTATGCGTCGTTTTGCCGCTACGTCACACACATACCCCGTTTCCATGGTAGCGGCAGCATGGGCTGAAAACAGAAGACGGTGGCAAACCGTGAAGCGTTCACTCTTCCTGTTCATTGAGTAGATATAATCTAAAAATGGTTGTTCACGTAGAGTATTGACCTGATCTGATTGACTTGATCCACAGCCTAAGTTCCACCGTTGCCCATATTCCATGATCCAATATTCCACGGGAAAGAATCACGTGACCAACAAATGACAGACAGAAAGCGTCAGCCCTCACTCCCTATCGCAGCTCCTACGACACAGACTGCATCAAAAGTTGAAAGATGAACAACTCCGACGGCGATGCAACCTGCGTTGAAGATATCGCTTCTGATTGTCTCTTCAGTGTCCGGCAACGCAATACCGACTGCATGAATACGAACCTTAACTTAGATGACGCGTATGCCCGAGAAGCTTCTCATATTGGGCACGCAATGAGCCAATTATATTCTCGGCGAACAGCTGTGTTCCACTAGTAGTACTCCACCAGAGGAGGAAGTCTGTTGGCAAGAGCCGCAAGATGCCGCCCTGCCTCGTGTCGACACGGTTTAACAGGGCGGGTCAAGAGTTATCACATTGATCAATAAGGAAAGTAAGAATTTCAGCACATTTAAACAGTGAGATGACATTAGTTACGATATTTTGATGTACTATAGCCTTACATAATCTTGTGAATGGTTTGTTTGAAATCAATAGCTCCAAATAGAACGAGAAAATAAAACTTTGTTAGAGGAAGGTGGGAGCGTGCGGGTTTTTTTTAAATTATCGAAGCCTTTAATCTACCACAGAAGTGCGGAGGAGGGTGAAGGCCATCTCACCATCATATAGAGTTACAACGCAAGACACAATCACATCGTAACATGCTAATTCCATCAGGACGTAGTTTGAGAGCGATTCAATTTATTGAAGGGTAACCCTGCCATCCAAATTAATTCAAAACACGCACGAGTAAACGGATTTCTTATGCTTACTAGGTTCAACGATCAATTTCCCCAAACTTCTATTCATGGAATAGCCTGGGTATTATAAAAATAATTTCCTCCAAATCAGCACTGAACTCACACGATTATTCTTCCAGTTCACAACACATATATATTCCTCAAGCTTTGGACCGATCGCGGCCGAGATTACACAATGAAACATCCCAACGCTAAACGAATCATCCGGCTTTCCTTAATATTTTGATTCTTTTATAGGCACAATATTTTCGCTTTGAGCGCATAGGAGGAGATCGAAAAGAGATCGTATACTCTTATGATATAACGCCTCTTTTCACCGATTTTTAGGAAACTATCTCCACCCCTAGGAAGCAAGGGGATAGACTAAGTAAACACTTGCGGTGCCTCAGACGGGAGAGGGAGTTTGATTTTTTCCTATAGCTGATTTTGCGACGCAATTCAGCGATCTTATTTTGAGAATCGATGAAATCGGTCGTACTTTCCAGGCTGGCGGGAGTATTACGATTGCTATTCATTGCTTAAAAACATTCCGAGAACAAATTTCTTCGATATAGCTTAAGTGCCTCTAATGATAGTACAATATTATGAATTGTATAGTAATATAAAGTCAGAGAATTAATACCAATTGTACTCTCAAAGTTTCCATTACACCTTATCTTGATTTATACACCTAATACTAAGTAGGTAAACGTGCAGTGTTAAAGGTAAATATAAATAAAATAATTGATTTTATCATACATTCTAAGGTTACACGTCACACTAAACAGCATCATTTCGTAGGAAAACCTATATGCAGAATTAAAACAGTTCTTCCCTCTCTGGGAAACTTATCAGCATTATCGAATCATTCCAATTGGATTTAACAATAAGTTCAAGTTTTTCTAATTGAGGGCCTGAGAGTCAAAGTAATACAAGTAACAAACGCCGCGCCGTCCAGTGTCACCTGTATCACTTTACTCCAGTAAGACATGGCGAAAAGCAAAGTAGCTTAAGTGTTTGGCAGCTAGATCGCAGCACCATACGTTTGAACACTTGTATTCCTTTTTCTGCAACTACCCGACGGTACACGACGCAACGGTACCAACTTAGAACATATGCACTTATATCGTTATTCGTGCTCATTTTACTTGTATTACTTTGACTCTCAGACCCTCAATTAATACATAGAAAACTACGCTTATCTCATCATCTCAAACACTTACATTGCGGCGCTAGACCTAAATATTAGACTGAAATCAACGTCTATCGTGGAAAAATGGCAGCTTAACAACTAACAGCTAAGAAAAACCATCTCTCGTCTGTGGAGCACGGTCATAATGTAGCGAAACGTAAAACCACTGTCGTAATGCGTTCTCCTCGAGAGTAAATCTTACGTCGGCCTGACTAAGAGGTCATCTCTGAATCTCCCGGAAGGCGCTTTGCCGGGCTACAGACTTGGGTCGGCAGCCTCGTACCTACTCTCCACGGGCTTCGTCTTTCACTTTTCTACAAGTCAACAGGTGACTAGTTACGGACACGAGAAAATGCTCTCACGGTAGATTCACGAGTCTCCTTTCTCCCGTTTTCGGGGAAAAGCGAGTTGCAGACTTGCACCTCTGAAGAAATTTTATTATTACTATTCCACTAATAATGCAACGCATAATCCACAAACCCATTCCCATCCAATATCATGGATACAATCACTCATTACTAAGCTGAGGACATTGCCTAAAATGCCCATTTTTTCTTTTAATCAGGAAACCAATTTTATGAAGTTTAAAGTTCATTTAGGATCATTTATGGCGAAATTAAAGCGATTTGTTACTGCCTAAAATGCCTATTTTACCTGTTTATGCCTTTTTCTGCTGGCATCACCTATTTAAGGGCCTAAAAAATGCAATATTCTTTTCAACGTCGCCAAACTTCTCTTTAGTGCAGAGCTTGTCTGTTATTTCAGTTCCTTTTTCAATATACCATGGTTGAAATAATGTCATTAAACATGCATTTGTTTTTGAAGGTACCACTCAGTATTGCAGAGTGTAAAGGCAGATCAACTTCAGACAGTATGCCTGAAGTTGATCTGCCTTCACAGCCAGTATTGATATTATGGGGAACATGGCTAAATACTGCATTATACTCTGCAGATAAAATTATTGAAATACGTGAGGTATGTGGCAGGAATAATGTGTGCCTCCGATACATCAGTTCGAACGTCTTTTTCACCCATTTAAAGGTACACGATTGGGTCATTCCATGCCAAGTGGTCTGGTGGTCCCCGCTCGACCATCACTGATTTCAATGAAATTTTGTATGGGCATTCACACATATCCCCAATAAACACTTGTTAAGTTTTACGTTCGCCGATGGTATATTTGCTGATGTATAGTAATTTGTTTGGCCCCGTGCCGCAGCCTTCTTCAGTATGATTATGAGATTTCGGTAACTTTGAGGCATAGCATTTCAGGATATATTTTGATAAGAAACAAAAATTGGCTATCTTGTACAAATTTTTGAGCTCTATTGAACAACATAATAAAAATAACTGTAAAATCGACCTCCTTGTAGAAAATTCAGGGCGAAACTGGCCCGAAAAATTGCGGATCGAAAAAAAATTAAAATTTTGGCTTTTTATATTTAAGGAAGTAAAGGTATAATCAACGTGAAACTTTGAGCATGATAACACATCAATTCATGGTTTATGAATATAATATTTCATCTTCCTAGTGATTTCCATTATTATAAAAATCGAGTCAAAATGTGACACTTTTTGTAAAAACGCCAAAAAAAGGGTATTTTCTCCCCGCTTTGACAAGAAAAGACCCTCTGGAATTTCTTTTGGATCATTTTCATTATAAAGAGAATGTATTCAACCCTCTAAAAAAGTATATCTGGTTTTTCATCGCGGGCATATAAGGGCCTAAAAATAGGGACAACGTTGAGGGTGACATTTGTAAAAACGACAAAAATAGGTTATTTTCTGCCCGCTCTTACAAATGAAAGACCTTTAGGATACTATTTTGAATCATTTTTATTTGAAAGAGAATGTTTCAAACCTCTTAAAAAAGTAGACTTGGTTTTTCATCGCGAGCACATACGGCCCTAAAAATATGAACAACGTTGAGAACGTTGCTATGGTGGCGCCAAATGCATTCTGTTGTTTGTCGTCCTGTTTGTTATATGTAGACATTTTTAGTATAATGCGTTGGTCCATGGTGACATTGTCACTACCAGTTCAGGCATTTGAACCCGTAACCCCATCGCCGTAGGGGTCGCGCCTAATTGCCGTGCAATACCAGCCACGGGTGGGTTTCTTGGTTGAGGATCCCAAGCCTGCAATTTGGTTTCTTCGACAAGGTTCTAAATCCTTGTGTGGGTATCTGTCTGGTTCCAAAGCCAAAGGTTAGGCAGCTTACCGTAGGTTTCCTAGCCGAAGCTCGTATGGTTTTTTTTAGACTTGGGCAAGGAGACTATACTAGAGCCTTGGGTTAAGTCGTGGCCGTGTGGCCGTTCTGTATTGAGTGACTTCGAGTTTTTTAACTTATGAGTGCTACCATGTATTCATTTCTTGGATCCTTCAAATTTCATCTCAATGAATCCGTTATTCCAATAGAGGTGCTTCTAGAATAGTGACAGCTGTTACTGGTATCGACCAACTCTTTGGGGCCAAAGTTAATAATTGAACTTTCGTCGATTTATCAGTTTCTTTAATTTTTGTTTTCATATATTCGATTAAAAAATATTTTAAGCGCCTATTTTAAGTGCCTATTTTGAAATTTTTAGTGCCTATTTAGGCTGCCTATTTCTTCATTTTTAGTGCCTAAATGTCCTCAGCTTACTCATTACACACCATCCCTGAGCTTCCCTAAACCCTTTTCGAGGTAGAAAGTAAGAGAGGGATGGAATTTACATTTACAGTACAGTGCATATTTCTGTTTGAGCTGGAAACGAAAACCGTACAGACATAGCAGACAAGGACATTTAAGTCCAGTTTTATAATCCCTGGTTGAATATTTTCTTGGTATGAAAACTGAAATTAAAATAGGCTCCCATAAATAACTCTCACATCAATTAACCGAGTCTGATGTAACATACAAAACCCGAACTTTCAATTAACATCACGTTGAGGAAAAGATAACGTCCTTTTGAGGTTAACGGTTATCAGACATTATATCACTGGGCCTTACTTTTTAGATCAGATCCCTAAAAAGAAGTGCGGCAAAATAATTCTCAAATATACCCCTACTGTCAATCAGGAATAAGCCATTAAATTTATAGAATTCATATTAAAAATTATCACTTATATTTTAATTGTGAAAAAAGAATAACTAGCTGAGTTTATAGCACGAACCATGAGAATATATTTACGGTACAATAAATGTTTTATTTTATTTTATTTTATTTAATATTACCAATGGGGGGCAGATCACACTAGATAGATGGCGGCCGGTGGCCGAACGTTGATATATGCAGAGAGACAAATTTTTAACCAAGAAAAGACTTCATTTTATTTCCCAGTACATATTGTAAGCCAAATGGAGGATAAATAGTAGAAAGTCACTTTGTAAAACTCCCCAATGGCTTCTCAATTACTTCCCGATAGATATTTAAATTGGTCCCCTAAAATGGATTAAACACGAATGCTACGGCTATAAAATACAGCCTTGAACAGTATGCCGTAAAGGAGCTAATTCTTCATTTATATTTTCGAGCTGTATGCAATGTAGTCTAGGCGGTGCTAAATAATACATTATTCGAATTTTGTGATGCAAAAAGCAGACAGGCGAGCACTTGAAAGCATGCTAAAATAGTTTCACAGCACTCTTGGATCATAAGAAATGCGAGTGCATCTTTAGAGTAGACGCTACATTTAAGATTCAAAGAGGAAAGTTTTCATTTCTGCTATTCTGCAGTCTTGGCCATACATCGTACAAAGGCCACCTATAAGGAAATACATCGACAGCAAAAATCATTTTTTGTTTTTATAAATAAGGACCAGTTTACCGGGGCTAAGCACATCGAATAACTTGCTCAGAGGAGTCTTACAGGTTTAACATTATCAATGACTGATCGAGACATTTTCCAAAAATATTTTAGTAAAAATCGAGGTTAGTCGAGGTTAAAATAGTAGTACTTCCGCACAGCTAAGGACTGGTCCTTTTTAGCAATTTTAAAATTTTCCCCTTATAAATCCCAGATAGCGGTGAGAGGCCAATCCAACGGTTAACAATCAATTGCAATCTTCATGAAGTTTTACCATTATTACCAATCTTTTAATACGCATAAATGAAGTGCTGGGTAACAAAATAGATCAAATTATAGGATTATTTTTGTAGAAATATTAGTTAAAAATTTCCAAAATAAAAAAATAATCATCAAAAATACAAATACAAGAGGCAATATTTCTCATCGTCCTCAAACTAGACAACGGGTTTGCAAGGTAGTACATAGTCAACTATGAAGCTAAATGGAGCAGGAGCAGCAAGTACCAACGAGATCCGTATGATCTAGGGAAATTTCGAGTCAATACAAATTAAATGAACCAATGAATAACAGAAAAAAGTGTGCATGCGAATGCATCAGTTTCGCATTATTTTTGCATTAATTTTTTCGAGACGTCTATCATATTGATAAGGCATATTAAGGCAACCATCTTCCATATTCTAAGAATTATTACCAGTTTTACTACTACTAATAGTGTAGTAATGTGATATGGCATATTTTAGCCATATGCTTTATCGTCTTATACGCGATATTTTTGATAGCATATTAATGAAAATCTATTTTCCAACTCTATAAATTTCAAAGTGGTAAGTATTTCTCCTCTTAGGTGTGTTTATGAATTACGAGAAATAGTGACATCGAAAGTAATATTTTATAAAGAAAAACATAGACCACAATAAGACTTAATAATCGTATTTTCCATGGAAATTATTTTTCTCCATACTTTAAAGTTATGGAAAAGAAAATTTATTTTAAAATATTGCTTTCTATCTCTTGGTCACCAAGGCAACCATGGAAGCCGTGTACCGGAAATATGAGCCAACCCTAAAAGAATCAAATATAATTATAGAACTAGAGACTAAGATACCGTTTAGCGATCGATGACTCCAGTCACTCGGATGAGAGTATCATTTTTACATATATCTGATATAACATCAACACCCCCAGTCAAGTTAAGAAGAAAAAAAGCATTAGTCAAGAAAAAGAAATAATTTCTAATCTAAGTCCAAAAAACATGCATATCACGGACGCTAAATCTTCCTAAACGGATAAAGAGAAAAAGATAAACTTCTAATTAAACGCCAAAATTTTGAGACAATATTTCCATAATATTTTCGCACTTGACTTTGGAAGTATTTTGTAGTAAAATAGTTCTATACTTCCATTTTTTCTGCTTGATTCTGGAAGCAGATGTATCACAAAATAGTTTAAATCTTCCATCATCCTCACAAGAAATAAAATTTCATGTAGTTTTTATAATGGTAAGAAGTAATAGATGTGGACTAAAGGAGATCCAACTGGCAAGATTACATCAAAATGTGTAACCAATGTACAACCTCCTATGGCAAATATAATATCCATTTCCGAAGCTGTATTCACATCAGCGATCATTTTCTTTTTTCTTCAAGAAATTCCAATAATCATAATATTGTATCATGCAACCTCGTGATTTTTGGATAAGGAAATATTTCAACGATAAATAAATATTTTAGTTAACAACCTCAAACCAATAGGAATTATTCGGAAGCCTGATTGTTAACCAACTTTCAGGTTAATAATCGCCAACCCAAAAGTAGCTTGTTGATGACAATAGCTTTTCGAGTCATACTACCGTTGAATATACTAAGCACCCTGCCAATCACTTTTCATTGGAAAAATAGCATATAGGCCGTAAATTCATTTTAATGGCAAAAGACTTTGGTAATAATTAACACCGTATCCTGATGGAAAAATATTGCCCAACTTTTGCTGGGCCCGTCGCACAGTGGGCTGAAATCGAAAAAAGCTGGCCAACACCCAAAAACAGGTTTTTTTCAGTCCGGAAGTTAAAACTTAGCACAGTCATTAACTTTAGATTAGTGCATATGATGTTGAATGCAATTTTTCATAATTCGTACCTGTTAATAATTACATTGGCTCAAAGTTGGACAAATTTTGCAAAAATCGCCCGCCTTACTTTTTTCCGAAAATCACCGAATTCAGGCTAACTCTGAACCTTTTGTAGTAAAGATGTGGAATAAAAACTGAACTTATTTAGTATAACGGTTCTTTTTCATTGAATATAACTTATTTTTTGGGCAAAGTTGCTATATTTGTCATCGTTACAGAATAAAATGTCGGACCCTGTTTTTCGTCAATTTTTCGCCTTTATGTAGCAAAATAAAAAAATGGACATCGACGGACTCTGAGATACATACATCACGATAATAACAAAGCGTTTAGATTTTGAATCCGAAGAAATCATCTGCGACTGTTCGCGGCGCCGAAAATAAAATCGATTTTTCGATCGTGCGGCCCAGTCCGGATCTGCCCGCCGGCAACGAGGAATGCTGTGGCGCGGCGTGTGTTGGGAAGTGCTATTGTTCCAAAGTCTTCGTTATGGCTATTTTCAAGCCACATCAATTGAAACGACTGCCATGTACGTTACAATAATGTTAATCCGGGGAAATAGATCTCCGTTTACGGTTTCTACTGTTAGCCAAGTTAGTATATAGTCCGCTTTCCTCGGATGAAATACAGGCTCTAACACTGGTATTTCACGCATATATTTAAGTCTTTGAAAGGATGTAGCAGCTTTAATTAGGCTAATTATAACCATCTAAGAAACGAAAACTTTTTTTGAACGGTATCAGTCAGTAGCTGGTTTATAGTTCCCGCTCCGCCCTCTCTGCGGTGGGCTTCACAAAATGGGTATTTTTATGACCCCGCGGACCGTTTGTGCAGTCCATTATGGTCCTTTTCGTAAGATTTTCTAGCATTTTGGGTGAGAAATGCATATATTCAATTAGTTCTGAATTTACAGTGGAAGAGGACAGTTTTTCTCTGGTGCTTTTTTGGAAACACTTGCCTGGTTTGGTTTTGATTACTGAAAACCTGTGACCACTTTATCATCATTTCCGGGACGCGTCGGTTGGAAAATACGGCTAAACTGGTCGATAGGTAGAAGTTTAAATCTGATAATATTCAAAATAAAACAAATTCATTAGGAATATGCAGCTTAAAATACTTAATCATCGTCAACACAAATCACAGATGGGTTAAGAGCGAACAACCATGATTTAATCTCACACCAAGACATACTTGCTCAACAGATAGTTCAACAGAAAAAAAGAATGTTGCAAAACTGATTGTTAAGGTTTAGAAATTAAATACCTTCCACCCTTTCTTTCTTTCCACGAAAGGTTATTCGTACAGTTCAATTTTGCATATTTCTCATAAAATTTGTGGCCACCTAAAATTTTTACCAGCCAAAGGAAAAATAAACACGAAGGTAGACTGAACTTCCAACTGGAAATAAGCCATAAACATACATTTTGTTTCAAAAAAATCTCTCCTGGGCAACGTAACGGGACTTAGACAATTAATACAATACAGCTAGCCTTTTACCCGATGAGGCAAACTAAACCCTCCATGAATCATCTAAAAAAACAGTAATTTCTAACGTAAATCACTTTTTCAGAGATTACGGGACGGTTAGGCAATAAAAGTCCATTAACGACTGTGACGAGTGAGAAAGCCTACAAGTCTGCCCACTCTGCTTAGACTGGTGACTGGAAAGCAGCTATCTCTAATGAAGACTGAAAGGTAAGGCTACTCTAAAAGACCTCATTTAAAAGTAAACGCGAAGGCAAAAACACACTTCAGCCACGCTTGGATGCTAATAAAGGAAGTGAGAAGAGCTTTTGAGACACATGAGAGTCCATTTCAATTTTATTATTTGAATAAATTATGAGCTGTCTACCCAAATTTAAGGTAATTTATTTAACAAAGTTTTTAAATATAATTTAAAACTCTATTTTTTACACGCACGACATTTCGGAAAAAAAGGTACCGACTGAAATGCATTGCAGAAGTAAGCCTCCTGAATCATTCCTGCGATTGAATTAGCCTATGACACCAAAAGAAGTATTCACATTCCTTACAGCCGTTTTTGAATCAAAATTCCACGCAAGTACAAGCGCGCGAAGCCCAATGATCCCAATCCAGTAACTAACTAGTGTGTAAACCATATTTGATATTATAATTATTTTTAAGTTATTATCATTAGGGATTCAAGATGGCTGCCAAGGAAAACACACGTATCGCTCTCACTCCTGTTTTTTTATTTTATTTGTACTGTAAGTTAGGTACAGTTACTGACTTTTTCTGTGCGTATTTCTGCAGTTCTGTGTTCCGACCTATCCTTACCTCTTTTGGATTCGGGCCCGATAGAGCTTTACGGTTCTAGAAGTTATTATTGCTCCATGTTCGCCTAGAGTGGTTTCTTACCACGTGACCTTCGATACTCCGGCGCCCCGTCGCTCAAGTCTCGGCGAGCCCTAGGGCATTCACCGGCAACCTCGACGCCTTACCCTCGGTGAGCAATTCTTGTTTTGCTCCTCGTGATACTCTCTGGAGACCAAAATAAACTTAAATCCGGCCCTCCCGGTGTTTCCTTAGCGCATACGTATTACCTGAATGCAAGAAGCGTTAAGAACAAGTTAACAATTTGTGATTCCAATGCCTATAAGCTCTCCCGGTTGGATATTATTGCACTCTCTGAGACCTGGCTATGTCCTTCTGTTAGTGATTGAGAGTTATCTTCCTGAAATTCTCACGATATTTGCCGTCGGGATCGACCTTCCAGAGGCGATGGAGTGCTCCTTGCTATCAACTCTCAGTTCCTCTCGAAACGCCGCACAGACCTCGAAACGGAATGTGAAATAGTGTGGAGCGAAGTCTCTCTACCCACTGGTAAACAGGTAAAATTGAATAAAATTTTTATTGACTGTTTTTACCACCTCTACCAGTGATTTTATAGTCCTTGAAAACTGTTTGGACTCTGTATTAAAAGCAATTAATCTTGTTCCAATTATTCTTGTTGGTGATTCCACTTTGTCCATCCGCTGGGACTCTCCAACGAGTGGCCATCCGCTCAACGCATATGATGAATTTCTAATACATCATTTTATCCATGCTCTTCGCCTTCCTCAGCACAATCTCCACAGCACCCGTGACTTGGCGACGTTGGACCTTCTCCTCTCGATCGTTCCCCCTGAGGCGATCACCCCCGGGTGAAATATCTTCGACTCGGTACACGAGTCCCTGGACGCAGCTTTCCATTTTCGGGATTCCCGGAAGCACCGCGGAACTCCCACGCCGCCCGCCCAGCCTGGTCACCGCCCACCCCGCGCACCCCGCCCAGCTTGCTCAAATGTTTGTTGGGAGGACATTAACCACTGCCTCGACCAAATCCCTTGAGCTGTGCTTACCTCTTTGCCTCCTGAAGAAGCAGTGGACTTCCTCTACGCTATCCTCGAGTGTGTCATAAAATATTTTGTCCCTATTGTTAAGCCCAAGACGAAAAAATTCCCCTCCAGGTAAATCGAATACTATCCACATTCTAGAAAACAAGAATCGTGCCTGGTATCTTTACAAATTCTTTCCTGATGTTAACACTCATCGTTCCTTAACTGAATTACGCTGTTATTCTAAAGTATTGATCCGTTCAGATTATGAAGAGTATACACCAAGCCCATCTTCGTCCGTTACTTCTAATCCCAAAACTTTTTGGTCTTTTGTCAACAGTCACCGTAATCGTCCTCGAATTCCAGATGATGTTTCCCATGGTAACCTTAGTGGCCCGACCTCAAATAGGCCAAATTTATTTCTTATATTCTTTTCTGAATGTTTGAATCCTACATCCACGCTTCCCCTTTGTATCCGGATGGTCGAAATAACAAGTCCGGTTCACATAGGTAGAGGCTTTATTGTCACACGAACGGCGGGTAATACACTGCGGGGGCTCGACTCTCATTGACTGGCCTCGATGATGTCTTTAAATACCGCTCTGCTTCCACTTCTTCTTTCCGTCTGCGAGAGAATTATTCTTCACCGGATTTGTTATTTCACGTCCCCCTCTCTGTCTACCAATCAACATGGTTTCCTTCCAAACAACTTATTTTTTTCCAACACCAAGCTGTCGTCTCAATATTCAAGAAAGAAGGACTTCATACCATATATATTTCTTGACTCCGAAAGATTTCGACTCCCTCAACCACAGCCTTCTCCTTCATAAGCTTAGTCTAAGGTTTAACGTCCATGGCTACTTTCTCAGCCTCTCATTTGCTTCCTTAGCTTCATTAGTGAAAGAACCCAGCGCGTAATTCTCTCTGGCACCTAATCTTGTAGGTCTCCTGTAACGTCAGCCGTTGCCCAGGGTAGCGTCCTAGGACCGTATCTTATTAATTATACTTCACACCATTTAAGCCCATATATATGTTATATGCTGACGACAATAAAATATTTAAACCAATTGACGCCCCCACCAACTGTCACGAACTTCAAAATGCTAGAAATACGATTTCACATTGGTGCATTACCTGGAAGCTAGCTTTAAATGTAAGCAAGCGCAATGCTATGCCAATTCACCTAAAAATATACCCCTTTAACTTCAACTACAACCTTAATTTAATACCTCGAAATCATCTGCCGTCAGTAAAGGATCTACATCTACATACTACCCCGCATGCCGCTTCAATAGGCGTGTGGCGGGGGGTGTTAGGACACCAGCCGTTTACATATAAAAAGCAAATGCTCTAATGAAATTACGCCTAGCATTTATTATAGTCCCTTATTGTTCGGGGTAAAACGAATTCCCATACCTATCCGTTCGGCAAAATATCTCTCTTAATTTATCATTTCTGTCGGACCTGGAAATATAGTGGTGTTCTAATATGATGTTCTCCGTGTCGCTCTTAAAGATATCTATTCTTAATTTCTCAAGTAATCTAAGCCTAGCGCGCAGCCTCCGAGTCTCTAGCGGCTCCCAGCCTAATTCTTTTAGCATCTGGATCTGGATCTTGGCGTATTAATAGATAAGAAACATAATTTCTCCGACCGTATCTAGACAATTAAATCGAAAGCTAAGTCTCTCCTAGATCTTCTATACCGCTCCATAGAAATCAAGGATCCCAAGCTCTTCAGTCATATTTTTCTAGGATTGCCCTTCCAGTGATCACGTATTGCTCCCCTATATGGTCGATATCTGCTCAATCTAATATAGCAACTATTCACAGCTGTCCTCATTTATTCACTAAAATAGTCATTTACTGAGTCCCTCATATGCGTAATATGTCCACCAATGTCTTCACTCTCCATTTACAATTGTCTTTGTCTCCGTAATAAACGTGAAGTAAAATTTCTTTATAACATCCTTAACTCCATCATAGACTGTCCTGAACTCCTTTCAATTATAAATTTCCGAGCACCCCCTCGGTCTGACCGCACCCATTCTCTATTCCATTCACCAGTTCCCAGATTATCGCTCACCAAACATTCACTTTTTTCCCGCCTCCCATCTTTGCTCCATTCACTACCCAACGACGTAGATCTGTTTTTTCTATCCCTCAATGCATTTACGAGCCTGGCTTTTTCTCCTCTCTCTAAAAGTTATTAGAAATCCCTCTTTATCAATTCTATTTATGATATTTTGTTAATATTGTTCTTGTTATATTTGTATGTATTCGTTTATTATTTTATGCCATTATTTGGGCCACTATAAATTGGCAACACTGCCATGTGTGGACATCTTCAAATTAATTTTTAAGAATTAAATTATGAGAGAACTCAAGTAGCACCACACACGCACATAACCACGTTAAATTAAAACGGAGTGCAGGAAATGATGTGGCGTGATATGTTTAATTATTTCTGCTAATAACAGTTGAATGATATTCGTATTAAACAAACTGAATCTCTTAACTAGCATAACATCCACAACCAACTTATGGAATGAAGAATCACTTGGTAATTTCCACACGTTTATTTAGTCAACTGGCTTATTTCGACGTTTACCACATAATCATCAGATATATAACTACCATCAGAGGCAGTTATATCTCTGATGATCATGTGGCAAACATCAAGAATGGTCAGTTTATTAAATGAACGAGTGGAAATTACCAAGAGATTCTTCATTACATAATGTCTAAATTCCACAAAGTTACTTCGCCTATCATCGAGTTATCCATAACCAACAGCTGAACTTTCGCAAATTGGCGAATTCCACTCCTCCATCACGCATTGTACTATAGATAACTTGTAAATATGAAAAAAAAAAAAACGAATGCCAAATTTACTCTATGTTCAAAAGAGTAACTACTACTCAAACTATCAAGAGTAAATGATACATCCTGGTTGTAAGGTGTAGAGAAAAATCGTCTTTCTTGAACCTCCACATGAAAATCGATATTCTCGATACTAGGCCTCTCCATAAACTAGTGATAATTAACCGTGATTATTTTTCTTTTTACTTAAAAAAATTATTATTACAAAAAGTATCCCATTTTATTTGCAATCACGATATTCTGCGTAGCCTAATAAACCTTCAAACGTCGAAAGGCCGCTACTTTTTAAATCCATGAGGCCATGAGATAAACAGTAACAGCTTAGCATTTTTTCGCTTGTTTCTCCGAAAGTTTGTTAAAACTTCCTCACCAAATATTCTGCTGACGTATCGAAGCCTCCTGAATTACATTTTTATAAGACAAAAAAGGAAACAAAGGGTACAATAATCACAGCATATTGAACTTGGTGGTTCAGAAACAATGGGGGTTGCTTCACAGATTGATGAAACACCAAGGCGAGAGCAGACCTCGGAAGAAATAAGATACTCTTGGGCGATTAATTATCTTCTACTTCAGCAGTAACATGATTATTACTTGCTAACTCCAATTAAATAAATGACGTGGGTCGAGAGGTATCGAAAGGGATAGCATCCTTGTAAATATAGTGGGATATAACCTTGGGCTTGTATTTGACTATAGTACAGCCTTCCTAATTCCGGGTTTCCATGCTTCTTAATCATATAATTCATAAAGAAGATTTTTAAAGGCACATATCATGAATTTAGAACCACTATACATCAAGTTTTATGACTTTTAAAAGGGAATGGACAATGTATTAGAAGGTAGAATGCATTAGGTTTCTAGTAGACCCAGTTGAAAGCTATCGTGGATTTTTTCTTAAAATGTGAAAGCTTAAACAATACCAAGTTCGACTAATTGACAGCCTGAATAACTTAATAAATCCCAAAATTCCAGTAAACTAAATTAACTCAAGGCTCAGGCAACCTAACAGTAGTCACGCATTATTACAACCTGGTTATACTTCGGCAACTTATCCTATTCAAGCAATAATATCAGCACCGTATTTCCACTATATGATCTTTATTAACCGAAAGTAAAATAATTACTCTAAACTACATAAAATATAGTAGAAAAAATTGAAAAAGTGAAAAACATACGGTCTCAATATTTCACAGGCTATTAATCCGTAAACTAAAGGATAGGTAGGTAAAAATAAAATGTATACTTTTCAACTGATAAATAGATATAAAATATATTTCCACGTATTAACTTTTAATTATAATATCACATAATAACTGCTTATTTGAGCAACAGTAATAGATAAACAACGACCTCATAAAATTACCATCAAATACTTCAACGAAGAAGCATCTCCAGTTTCATTGATTGGACACACTTTAGCTTTTGCATTGTAATTTAAACGTAGTTTTCCAAGTATACAAGCGACCTCAGTAAATATGCATAAAGCTTTACTGGCGTGGTATGACATTTCTTTCTCTTAACTATTAGCCCATATTTCAAAATTTGTGAAAGTAAACGGAGATTGTACTTTCTGAAAAACAACGATCCTCCGAATATACAAAGAAACAATACGTATACATAAAAAATGAAAGCAGGAGATAGCCGGACCTCAGGATGGTAGTATGTTTATTTGTTTTTAGTCGGGTTTTTTCCGCGTTGATTCATCCACGCGCGAACGCGGGAAAAACCCGAATAAAAACATCAAATAACCGCGGAAGCCTCCGTACCAATGGTAGCATGTTTCTCCAAATTCAATTTTAAAATGCTATACGTGCGGTAAAAATCACTCATCTCGAGGCATTTAACAAGTAAAGGCATGGGTAAAATTTCCGGGAATGCCAATCTAATACACGATATCGTGAATGCATTTCGCATCAAATTAATTACGGACTAAATTTCTGAGAGCTTTTCACGGAGGAAAACACACACAGCTCATGCCTTGGTATTTTACTTACGCATTAAGTCCAAAAAGGGCTTCCTCGGGGGTGGCCTGTTGTCTGCCCCAGTCAAAGGCTTCAACCTTATGTCGAGCAATCGCAGGTGTGACATTACCAGGGCTGACGACATTGTGGGAACAATTTCCGAAATGTAGCCGCCGTCTCCTTTCTCTCCTTCCTTTACGCCTACGAGCTCGACGGATGGGTACAAATACCTCTCGAACAGCAACAGGAAATCCTCACTGTACGGCTCCGCTAGCTTCAAAAAGAAGAATATATAAAGGATGAATACAAAAATACCACCTAACCAGGACGGAAAAATAAATAAAAATGTCTAAGCATCACTATTATTTTATTCTGTAAAATTGATAAATAATAAAATAAACAGTACGAAATCTGGCATTTTCACCTAATTTCAACTTTTAAGATTGAAAGCTTTAAGAAAAAAACAAAACCATGTAATTATAATTTAATCGTATCTTCCAACAAACTCCAGGAAGTATGTGCATGTACTGGAAGTAAAGCTATTACCATGTAATGCTGTAGACTTTTAATGGCGAAAAGTATTGCATTTAGATTGAAATTGAAGGCAATTGTAATTTAAAAATTAGGGCTTATAAGCATAAATATGACGTCCGAAAGATTTTCCGGTACTATGCTGGATACATATTGCCAACGGTCGATGTATCGTCAATTATAGTACAATCACCAAGGGCCCATCGATCGCTATAAAAAGAGAAAAATTTCACGTAAAACCACCAATGCTACATGAAATCCACAATACACGCTATTAGCCAACTCGCAGTAGTAAATGCCAAAATTTACGTACTCATGAAATTTAAAGTCCAGATTAAATATCAGGAAAAGATTGCATATAGAAATAGCACATAATCAAACCAATGAACAAAAATGTTTTATTTGTGGTAGATAACTAACAGCAAAAAAATTTCATTAAAATAAAATATCAAGAGAGGAGACACTAAGAGAAAGACGGCATTCATTATTAAATACTCCAAACCCTCAGATGTTCTATATTCAAACTTTACTTTCTAAACAAATAGTTAACATGCTATTTTACATTAAAATTTTAATAAAAATTATGCAAACAATATAAACGCCATGTTTTCACTTAAGACATATCTCCTCATTTTCTAACTTTGTATAAATTTTGTTCTTTAAATTAACTGCTATAACTTAACACGAGGGATGAATAATCGGAAAAAATAGTTTTAGAAATAAAATTAACTATAAGCTGGACATTTTCGCTCATCAAAAGATAGGATAATCGACGTAAAAGACAAAGACTAAAGGTTGAAACAGCGTGGGCATGTGATTACAACTTTATTTCCCATATCGAATTCTGATCAACTGATTAGATAGGTTCATCTGACTTGACTTCAGTGATAAAAAGAAATTACTTCCTGAGCTTATATAGTCGATACTAGCACCGGTATTCAAACAAAAAGGCTTTATGCCCTGCAGTTCCGGTGAAGCCCCGTGCACCCTCCCACTCACCAGCCGAGATAAATTTCCACTTGCTCCGGTGTTGCGAGTCAATGTTGGTCGTAAGCTGGAGCCTGGTGATCGAGAGCGAGATTGCAATGTGCGCAAGCCCACGTCATAAAACTCATTTTAGGTCACTTGCAATAAAATATCAGGCGAGACGAAATATTTTAATAAAAGATTCTTTGCTATAAGTAAAAATAAATTATTCAAGAACAAGGTCTAACCTCCCAAAACATTTGTACATATTTGGAGCCTTGTCGCGATCCGTATTGACGAATTAACTTTAGAAGCTAATAATTGAAATGTCACGTATATTCTTGCGGTTAATTCTTACGCTATGCGAAGCACGTCATTAAGTGCATATCAATACATAGGGTCGACGAATTTCTCTCTTTTGCAATGTAAAGAAAGGTGATCATAGGCTCATAGGGTAAGCGAAAACGAAAAATAGTGGAAAAGTTGTTTCCGCCAATTTGAACATTTGCAAGGTACTAAAACTACCACAAGGCAATTGAGCATTCCAAAAATATTTCATTTTGGCATGGTGCCAGGGTCCTCTAAATTTGGCGTGACGTCATTTTCTCCGTGCATTGCGGTGCCTGCAGGGCCACGCCATACAGGCTGCCGTGCCCTATATAAACATGGAAAAACCAATGAGTTAACTAATGAATGAAACAAAAAAGCAATGAATAAATGAAGGAAAGTTCAACTTCAAACGAAGTTTAAAATAATGTACGCAAAATTCATAAAATCGAGCGTCATCATGGCACGAAACTCTATATTCGGGAACAATCTTGAGCAGAAATACACTTTCCTTCGCGGATAAAATGGTTGCAGTGTGAAATACTGCCAGCAAGTATTATGCTAATGTGTTGAAGTTACTCGCTCAGTTCAAGTGCAGAGAATTAAAGCCACGCCAGACGTGCACTTATGAAATTTCTCTGAAGTTGGTGACCAAATCTGGATGCAACACTGAATGAATAGGCTCACACTTGGGCTCAATCTAAAGACTTTTGTCTAATATAACAGAAAAATGGTTTAGTACGAGTGAATCGACTTTCCGCAAGAGTTTTTTTCGCTATAAGTCGCCGATTTTACACCTCGTGCAATTAGGTAGCACACATCAGGCCTTTTATACGTCGACTCACTTCCGCCCGGGTTTGGATTGGATTAAATTAAGGCCTAGAGCTCGCTCAAATCGGGTAACTCCATTTTTTGCATTCGCTTGAATGGTTGGAGTGATGGCATCTGAGGGAAAAGTGCAAAAATGTAAAAATCTAGATTAGTTGTTCTAAAACAAATCATTCCCCTTAATATTCCTTGACGAAAAATGTATACATCTAAAATCCAAATTAAGTTCTGTTGCAAGTAATCTGAGAATGAATATGAATTTGCTATAACTAATTTGAATAGGCTGGTGTTTTAATCCTATAAATATATTAGTTTTAAAATAGTTTTTATGATTTGTTGCTTCATAATGTATAAAACTGTTTACAGCTTAACCTTTTTAAAATCAAAATTAACTTATTCTAATGTAATTTTTTGGTATATCGTTGTAATTTTTAAATAATGTAACTTTTAGAGAAACCACTTCTTCATTAAATAACATACACTAAAAAAATACATTTTAAAATCGTTAGTTAAAAAAAATCGTACGCATATTATTGGTGGTTTGAGAAGGACAATGGCTATATAAAAGGCCCCAAGGAACCAAGGGCCCCAAAGGCCAAAGGGAGTGGGCGTTCCGATGAGAATAGTATGTTGCAAAACTAGTATTTTGCGCGCTGCTGGGGATATTATTACCAAACCTTTGACGCCATAATAGTCCTAGAGCTCAGAAGTAAGCGTCCCACAAGAAAGCGTAATCGGCCCCCTTTTGTTCATTATATATCTACATAAATGACCTATGCACTCGAATTAGCAGTTTATTTGCTGACGACGCTGTCATCTATCGCGAAATTAGTGATCACTCTGACTTTGAAATTCTATCATCGGATTTAAACAACGTTCATGTGTGGAGCCAAGAGTGGGGACTCGAACTTAATCTGAGCAAATGCACGGCGGTACATTTCTTGCGGAGGTCGTCCAACTATCCCCATGTATATGCTGTGAATGGTGTTAACACAAAGGCGACAGATGAAGTGAAGTATCTGGGAGTTACGATAACCTCGAACCTATCGTGGGGAACACATATAAGAAATATTTGTGGCAGAGCTTTAAAGAAGCTAGGATTCGTCAAGCGTATTGTGGGAAGATTCTCAGATGAAAAAGTAAAAGAGAGGTGCTATTTCGCACTCGTCCGGCCACACCTTGAATATGCAGCGAGCATATGGGATCCGGTGCAGAAAGACTTAATCCGGGAACTTAATAAAATACAAAGGAAAGCTGCGCGATTCGTCAAAAACTGCTACGTCCAGGGCTTTCTATGATGCCTCATAACAGGAAACCAATCAGCTTGAAATATTTTTCGTAGGTACACGATAGTACGAGAAAGGACAAAGGCTTTATATGAAAGGTCCTAAGCCCAAAACTGCCCTGCAATAGTTATAGAATGCTGCAAAACTCGGATTTAACACAAAATTAGCTATAAATAAATTTATCTAATGAGGTAATATGAAGGCCCGAGAGCTCACAAGTAGGGCTTGGGATTGATCAGACCAGGGACCCAGAATCGGTTGCTCTTTTGTTTGATACTTCCCCAAGGATTAACTGTTGAGCCGATTATTTTGAAATTCTGTATGAGTACTTAATAGCACTTGGATGGACATATGCTACGAAGAAAAGGTCCATAACCCCAAAGTGGGCCCTCAGGTGGTTTTGTAATTATGATAAACGAAGATTTCGCACACTGTAGGAGCTTTACAAATTAAACTTAGATGGTATATGAAAGTCCGAAAGGTCAGATATCATGGTGGGGCCCATTCTAATTTTTAAATTCAACGCAGCTGTTGCCATTATAGACCATGAAATCCTCATCGCGGTAGATCATCCAAGCTGTAAGAGGAGTGGAAACTGGAGTTTCTGCCCCCTAGATGCACCCAGGGTCATAATTAGGACGTTAGCGGGGTTTTCAGTGTATAATAACCATGTATGCCATTGCTGTTGGTAGTATGTATTAGTATGACTGTTGCGTCATCAATGTTTCTGAGACCCTCGGCTGCATTCCCGTCGAGGGTATTATTAGTTCACCGTCCATCATGAGCTAAATTGGATGCAGAAAGATAATTTACATTTAAACGCATTCCATAAATAGGCCAATGGTCTAGATCGCTGCTTTAACTGTGGTTCAGGCTTATAAATGTCGTAATTCATCTTCTAAGCTCCACCGTTAAAGGTAAAAATAATAGACTTACAGCAGAATCAGGTTAGTTGTTACATCATATTCGAAAAGAAGAGCGACCACTGATAAAGAAAAAGGCTTGTGGGAGGATGAAGTCCTTTACAGAAATCCGTCGTTTGCAACCTGTAGCTATGTAACGGTTGAGATAATGAGTCCATTCGGGAAGAAAATTTATATTAGGTCCACACGTTAATACATATGGTAATTTTAGGTAAATGGAAGTAAAGAAGCCTTTGTTAATCAGTCTGCACATCGTACACGTGTACAAAAACTTGTAATGGAGAAGTGAACGATGTAATACGTGGGTGTATGAATCATAGCTACACGTGCGCAAGGAAATCCTTAAATTAAAGCCAACACGATTTTTAAACTACGTATACACGTGCTGCACCAATATATAATAAAGAAATACTTACGTTTGACCATGCGATACATGTGATAAGGGCAAATAAGGGTACAAAACTTTTAAAATACATTTTTAAATTATTCAGGCTACAACTAATTCCACATTGGTGAGCAAGATAAAAAAATTAAATTTTCAGCCATAATTACTTCACTTTCCAAAATTCTGATTCATAAATAAATGAAGTTGAAAACAGCACTATCATATAAATGCCTACTTCAACTCATATTTAAACACGAGTATTACATAGGACATGATTCTCATAAGAAGGTTGCTTTCAAGGAGAGGGGGACATCATATTCATTGCCTTAACGATAAATGGATGAACCGACATAACTATCATTCAGCTTATGCAGTAAAACGATAAGGTCTACACATTACATAGTAAAACATAGTAAAATACCGTAAAAAGTACAATACATTCACAAACAAAGTTGTAGATTCACTCTATATAAATTGATAAAATAATTTTTTTTAAAGGCTGAATTGATGAGCATAGGCGCTAACTTCAACATTTTATTTCGGTATGTTATTCTGATAAATCCACTGAAAGAAATATTTAAAGTGATCTTTTTTTAATATAATCTTCAAATGATCTTTTCACTTAATTAGGACAAAATCACCCAATTTTGCCATTAATACAGGATAATACCTGTATTTTATATTATACTAGTTCCACTTCCGCATCTCAAGTAAATTTTGGAAAGACTTTTTCACTAAGGTAAAAGTGTGGAGAAGCAACGTTTAAACTAAATCATTTTTCAACAATAGATTTCCATTCCACCTTAGGATGTCATTTCACATTTATAACGTCAGGTATCGCATGGGAGCACGGTGGCCTAGTGGGTAGAGTGCTTGGCTACAGAACGAAGGGTCCCGGGCTCAAATCAGGGCGAAGCCTTTGCACGCCCCCAACCAGAAAAAAAATCCTCAGAGTGTGAGGTGGTCCAGGGAAAGAAACTGGCCCCCCTACCCTGAATGTGAGAAATTCACACGCCTGTGGGTTAGTCTGGGGTGAGCTCTACCCTCACCTACCCCAAACCAACCTCCGGATTGAATCACTGAGTGAACGTCAGATAAAAAAAAGATGTTTAGAAAAAATTCCAAGACACCTGGGAGTGAAATCATTTCACACATCATTTTTTGGAAACTTAAGGATAACTCTGGATCAAAATATTAAAGAATCTTATTGCGCTTGGAAAAACTCATTTATCTTGCTCTGGTTCTGAAGAGTCTGCATATTAAGTTGGATTTCAAAAGCGACGTCTTATCCAGACACTAAATCACTTTCATGTGACATCCCACACATTTCACGAAAAAATAGATTCCCTGATCTACAACAGGAATGGCAGTACTTAATTAGGGAAATTCATTTAAGCATTGATTTTTGATCAATATTAAAATTTTTATTTTTAAATCCAATTATTGGACTTGCCTCATTTTTTGGCCACCACTGGTTTCTAATTTCCAAGTAAAAACGAAATCATGTATGTGAAAATGTTGCATGAGGTCGAATTCCATTCCATATGAAATGCGACTCGAATCGTAGTCGAATTCCATTCCATCAGGGTCATTCCATATGAAATGATCAAATAAAATGTTTGCATGACCATTTTTTCACGGAAAAGTGCAAACAAAATAATTTCGCACGATAAATAAATGACTTTAGCTTCATCATCAAATCGTTCATCATAGAAGATACCAGGAATGGCACACTATGGAGCAGAAAGCAGCAACAGAGATCAATATTGTATATATGATGAGTTATATGAAGTGATTTCTCTGGTGATAGACCACAGAAATCCGTCGCTATTGTTAAGGAAAACCCTCGCATACGGGTAAGTCAGCAAACAACTTTAACTCAATTGTCCACTAGTTTACAACTGCTATTGTTCTACACAAACACACACACGGTGTAGACAGGAGAGGAGCCGACATAAACACAAAAAGCAACGAAGGATCGGTTTAGCAATCGAACTATTGATGCAAGGGTAATTACATACTCCATTTACTGTAATAGCCACCGCAATTAGGACAGCAGAGATAATGGACGTTATAAACCTAAAATGAGCCAAGTCCAATCCAAATTAATCGAGATTAAACTGATTGGATTTTTTCTTTATTACCACATCCATGAACCGTAAATATGTATCTATAAGCAGAAAACATATATCTTATTCAGCCAGTCGCGTTGTTAATCCATTTCTCGAAAGAATGAGTATTGATACCTAAAAAGATTATTATGAAAGGGGAATTACTATAACTGGATAATCAGTCCCTTAAAATATTGTACATTCAAAAGCACAGCGAGCATTCTTAATGGTCGCGACACGCTATAAACACGAACTATCATTCATTCAAGGCATTCACTGGAGTAAAAATAATGGTTTAGCATATTAATGGATCATAACTTTTATATGTTTTCCGCAGTGTAGTTCATCTGAAATGGTTCATCTACATCGACTTAGCAAATTTTCCACGGAATTTAGTGACGGAAAGCCATTAGAAGGGATTCGCACCAGCGCCAGGTATAATTAAGATCAATGTGATTAAATACAGGTGACGGGAGTAGCTTATCGTAAAAAAATCAGTGTATTGAAAGCGTTAGATTGCCTTAGCCTCGAAACCAGCTCCGCGACCAAAAGGCAGGGAGCACAATGTATTAGAGTGGATGCTGGTATGCAGAGCGAGATCCAATATGCCGTCGGGAATGGCTGAGAGGAGGACGCTGACAAGAGGGAGAGGGAGAGGCTACGCGGGGGGAACTTGTTACGGACGAACGGAAGGAGGCTACGGGAGGAGTTCTCCACGGAGGAGGGGAGGGCGGAGGGGGGAAGGAGGGGAGGCACAGTCGGAAATTCGCCCCGCAATCCATTAAAGCAGATGGAGTGAGGGTGGGTATAACGTGTAGGAAGGCCAGAACCGCTTGGAAATTCAATGGGAGACATTTATTTTAACCCTACCCGACATAACAACGACAGACGAACGGGCAATGGAGTTTCGGCTGGGGGTTTTGCGGTGGTGTTCGTCACGATATTCAGTTAACACAAAACGTCTCCTCGCGTCGCCTTTCCTTTCCTCAATCTACGACAAAAGCTTGCCTTTCACGAAAACGCTCTAAACTTCCTGATCCTTCTCTCGGGGGGTGGATAGGGGGGGGGGGGGGCGTTACAATCAAAAGTGGGAGAAAAACATTTGATCGACTGACACGGGATTGGGGAGGAGTTCCTTTTTCCTCCCGTTTTCGCTTTTTATAAAAAGAATATCAGTCATTCTTATTACAAAGCACAAAAGGAAAGAAAAATCTCTACCAGAAGAATTAACCAAAAATATGGCTCTGCTTAAAATATAAATTAATTTTACTGATGGGGGGACTTTTCTATACGATTCTCAAGAAATCAAATAAGGGCAAAATATTTTTTCATTATTAAGGAAGTATTTAAGACTTTTATATTAATGCAGAACTAGAGTCATTGTCAATTTTTATTTAAGTAGTACGTGCAACCATTTTGTTACCATCGCTTGCTGTCATAAAAGAAACTAATCGTTGATATTTTACTTGAGAAATGAAAGAATTTTAATACATACTGATTGAAAGCATTGAGTAGCATTACAAAAGGTAGGATTTAACACAATGAAGTATGATGCTTCTTTAAAATTAGATGCTTGTCAGACTGTACCTCATAGACAATGAATTTATCCCACTATAAATAATTTGAGAGGCCCATAAAAAAATTAATTCTGAAGGCACTGATTTCATGTTACTCCAAGGTTCAACTCCTAATCACGTGTAACTCTTCCATATAAACGGATGTTGATAATCGCATTCATTACGCTCAACCCACAATACATCCCCCTGCCACCCCTAAACATCTTTAACATTAGCAATTATAATATTAAAGTTAAAGGTCATTCTCATATTATAATATTGAGCTTGTTCTATTAAGTATACCTACACGAGTACACCATAAGTTCATTTGACCGGGCGCATGGCTTTTAATGAGCTGAAGAAGGGCGAGTTCTGTATGAAGTCTGTTTACCAAGTAATGATATCCTTACTCAACGGCACATGTTGCTGGACGCTTCCTTCTCAACTTGTGACGTAATGGATGCATAGCTCCTTATTACAACTCCAAAAGAAAGACTGGAGTAATATGCGGGTTTAGTTGCAAGGAGAAAAAATTCAAAGACGGTAATCCCTCTCAACCCCTCTGATTTCTAAATGAGTGGGAAATTCAGAATCTAACTACCGTGAGGATTTTTTTTCAATGGAGACAAGGTAAATACACTCCACTAAAATATTAGTTTCATTATAGCAATTAAACCTCCAATGAAATAAGTTTCGATGGGATAAAATGCATCAACTAACGAAATTTAGTAATTTTTTGTTACTTCTGTGCATCAATTAATCATTTACAACCACATGCTTACACCTCCTCACATTCTTTTTGTCTCCAACTTAGCATGCGTCACAACTCTCTTCATCCCATCTATTAAGCAAACAACTTCAATTATCTCCTCGTAATTTCTTGCCCAACTCCCTCCCCTCTATCATGGTCTTTAGTATTCCCTCAACTTCCATCATCTGCTCTATCCTCTTACTTTCACATCCACATCATTTCCTCCAAAAGGTTTCACTCCATACCTACTGAGGCCAGCAATCACCCTTTGCCCTCTCCGTCCACTGCACCTTTTCTATCTTTCTATATACCCAAATTTTACCGCCACCAATCTACTGCCATCCTCTTACCTCGGTTTCTGCACCATAAAAACATAACGCTCCAAGTTATACTCTTGATCAGAATTTTCTCAATACCCATTCATAAAAGCCCTGCCATTAGTTCTATAAGTAAGCTTGTCTATCAGTATACACTCCTGCTAAATCTATTCTAGAATATATGCAATGAGAAACTTTCACATCCACACAAGATAAAATAAAGGTTAACGCAGCATGAGGTTATTTGAAAAGATACCATTTGAATCATCAGCATAATGTCCCGAGGCCGAAATTCCAAGCTCAAGTACTACTTACATAGGTAAAAGTCGAAAAATAGAAAGTGCTCTTACCACATACATTCAAAGCCATTATTAAGTTCCTTCAACTTCTTACGCTCAGAGACTATAAAACTAAATTCGGCTTTTTTACAAGGAAAAGAAAAGATAAAGGGATTTTTCTCATTCACTACGCTGAGATGCACTTGACAACTTTGGAGCTCTTTCCATAGTTAAAAACTTACCAAACCCTTAAAACAGAAAGGATGGTACTTGAACAGAAGAAAATAAATTCTTCACTAATAATATGACGTACTAAGCTTATAGTTTCCCAATAGTTGAAGGCTCACGCCACAGTTCTCGACGAGGCTTCCCAATCCATTTTGAAGGTAGCATCTACTTATAATTTTGTGGTACGACATAATGGCTCGAAAGCCTTCCTCGAGAGAAGTCTCTACGAGCATTGTAAAACCAGGGACATGCACCAAAGAACCATTTACAAGCTCGAGCCCAAGTATTTAAAGGTCACAATTTCATCAAATTGGCTCTTCGATCTACGGTGTCGGTACAGCACTTACGGAAAGCGTAAATGAAAGACCGAAATATAAATAACGCTGCTTATGTTTTCCCATTCGTTATCATTCTATTACGCCTAATATTCCCCTCTTTTCTGATTAAGAATGATTTCAGGATAAAACGTACGCTGTTCCACGATATCCTTAATAATAGAATAATCCAATCAAAAAATGAGAAAATTAAGAAAAAAATCAATGAAAAGCATACGCGAAGGCAAAATTAAGGAAACCTCATGATACGCAAACAACTCTGGAAAGTAAGGTCCGAGGATCGATATCCGATCAAGGAAACTTTTAACCTTGAGTATTTTCCAAGAACCCGACTGCTTGAAATAAAGATACAAACGAAAAGTAGGAATTAAATCGACGAAACATTTACACAAAAGATTCAACAATAGCTAACACGGATAACTGTTTTTACCACTGATTCTGCTTGCAAATTATGATTTGATAATGTGCATTAAGTATTTTGACTTTTATGTTCTTGAGCACAGGCGAGTAAGATATTCAGAAACGAGCCAAGAGCACTCTTTAACACTTATTAGATCACACCAACAGATAACTAGCATATTTATTACAAAGATATGACCAATTCATACCAATCCTGTTATAAAATAGACTTTTTCCCCCATGCGAACTACGGTAGACTATTTATGTAAGATATGTGCAACAAATATTTGCCTACGGTAAATATTGACTATCTTTTAATTCTTGTCTCTTTAGTTTACATTTAAACAAAAACGTTTTTCTTAGCTAAACTAATATTGATCAAATAATAAAATAAAATGGCCAATATTACGGCGTAGGTTTCCGTGGCGTTTGAATGAAGGCTTGTCCGATTTCCGGGTTCCCACCGCGTTCATTGTTGCAATTGGACAACAGTTTCGTCCGGATTCCTCCGAGCGTCTTCAGGTCGAAGAGCAAGCGTCTTCACTTTGACCTGAAAGACGCTCGGAGGATACTGGGCGAAACTGTTTTCCAATTGCAACAATGAACGCGGTGGGAACCCGAAAAATGGACAAGCCTAAAATGGCCAATGCGTATATATATATTTATATATAAACCAAATTTTCATGACAAGATAGATATCAATTTATGCTGATTTTTACAGAAGAGATTACAATTCAAAATTATGACCAAATAACAAGGAAATTCAATGCAGTCAGATACCTACTATCATAATTATCCGGTCTCAAAATGTAGTGACAAAATTTCTCTCTGCAATAATAATAAGTATTCTAACATTTTTTTAAAATCAGATCGGAATAAAATATGAGCGTTTTATAACGTACTAGCTGAACTCACGCAATATATTTTGCGGGGATATTATGTAATAAACGTTATGATAATTTCGACGCAGGTACCTGAATCATCATAACTAGATTTAAGTTTTAATTCTTAATTTTAAGCAGGAATCTAATTAAAAAGTTATTTATTCATTCAGAACATATTCACAACAGAAATTTAATTATATTGTTCTGTTACACATTTTTAAATATTTAATGTTTCTGTGCTCCTGAAACCACTTTTGTGCCTTGTTACAATTTTTGCGATTACGTAGCTGTTTTATGTAATTTTATATAGATAAGGGACTACGATACAAACATACATTTATGAAAACGTATGATATCAGGTTTAGAAAACTGTGATAATATGCATGCAGCCTAAAACTACAAAACTCTCTAGTAAAAGCACTTAACTGTTATACTGGATTTTCATGGGGGATTTCACTGAACCTGTGTAATACCTGTATGTAGTGATGTGAGTCGGGTAAATACCCAGTGGGTAAGGAGATTACAAATGGGGTATTTACCCGGGTATTTACCCATGGCCTGAGTAAATACCCAAAATGAGGGTATTTATGATTTTATGAGCTCAGCCTAGCAGTTGCCTTTTTAAAGAGTTTATACTTTGGGAGAGTATTAATGTACAGTGGTACCTTGGTTAACCCTTCAACGGTTGCACGACGGTTTCCTCTTATAACCGACAGTAGTGTCCATGATGTGATTTATGTACAATGTGCTCTAATTTCGACTTTAGAATCTCTTGGATAACTCACGACTAACGACATTATTATAAAAATAGTGATTTACACTACTAAACACATCTAGTCAATTCATGCAAAATTCACCAGAGATCATGACGCACGAAACACAGATACTATTGAAGTTAGGGCTTTGTTTAGACTGATATATCTAGCAGGTGTATACCATGCTAGTCTATTTAATACAGATGAACTGAGGGGAATGAAGCATCGTGATGGAGAAATTTCATCTTGTCATGAACAAGAGAAGATTCCTGTTTCTACTAAGATACCTGAGATTTTACGTCAAGGAAAGTTGTTTACAGCGAAAAGAAACAGACAAATTGGCAGCAATCACCGAGTTTTGGTGAATTTTTGTCAATAAATGGAGGAAGCTTTACTCCTTGGGGTATAATGCCACCATAGACGAAATGCTGGCTGCGTTTTGAGGACGATGCAGTTTCCGCCAATTTATTCCACAAAAGCCAGAAAAGTATTGCGTGGAAAATTTTGTGCTAGCGGATAGCAAATTATTTAACTGCTACAGCTATGAAGTGTGCGTAGGGAATCAAACCAGTATGTCCGTTTTGGGTGAGTAACAAGGCTCGCGATGCTATAATGAGATTAGCTAAACCCATACACAAATCCGGGAGAAACATAACTGGGGATAACTGGTTGTGTGATATTCAGCTGGTGTCAGACCTGAAAAAGGAAAAGCTCTCATACGAGGGTACCTACTTGTAAAAACAGAAAACTGCAATTCCAAAACATGTACCCGGTACCGAAGATACAAATCTTTGGTACAGGGCTCTCGATTTCTGTTTTAAGTTGTAAGTTTCACTTCACCCAAAAACATTAGGTTGTATAAATTCATCTTCAATAAAAAAGACGAATATGAAAATTTCCGTCTCATGAGCATATTTTGAAATTATAAATAAAAGTCTACAAAATCAAACAATCTCCACACACTTACTCTTAAATAAAACTCCTTGCAAGAGACACATACGACCTGCCCACAAGTTGGTCGCAGACTGCTACTTCTATAGGCAGGATGGCATCTCGTCCGGCTCAATATCGAAAATATGTAACAAACCGGAATGTTTTGAAGCTGACGACTGTGTGTGAGTAATAAAATCAGAGCATGTATGTCTACTGTAACCCGATGCGTCGGATTTTTCATTTCGTTTTTTCCGTCTTTCCGCGATTACTTCCGCGCTTCTTATCTCACTTCCTCTCTCTCTCTCTTACTTGTTTATTTATTTCTCTCGTGTCGTAGTTTCCTTAACTTAAACGTTATTTACTCGCGCATCCCCAATTTTTCATTGCTACCCCCCCGAAAACACTACTTATATCGCTATTTATTAGTTGATTATACCCCCCGAAAACACTACTCATATCCCTATTAGTTTATGGACGTTGGGTTACACTACAAAGACATACATACTGTATACTAAAACATTGATATAGACAATTGTTAGGCATGAAATTAATGATGATAGATGATAATGATGATGAAGACAACTTTAAATAAAGAGATTCCAGCGTTCCCCTTCAAAAGACTGAAGAGAACCAGATGCTTGCCAAATTTGTGAAGAGGAAAATATTTGGTGTTGGCCAAATTCATTTTGTTGTTGATCTGTTAAACCCTGCTGCACTGGATTACAAATTGAGGCCTGAAGAACTACTCGATGCAACGACTTTAATTTGAGAAGTTGGTAACCACATGGGTTTGAGTGCTGTTGATCTTCGCAAAGATGTAGAAGATTACAGAGATAAAGAGGGCCTTTGGCGACTATCTTTCATTTGGGAAGGTGTATCAGAGGCAAAGAAAGATATGAGCCCAATTTTATGGTGGAAGGGTTTGAGAGGAACCTTTCTGTTGCCTGATGTGGCTGTAAGAATTTTAGGGCCCCTGTCACATCAGTCGCCACGGAAAGGACATTCAGTACTTAGAGCTGGATCCATAGTAAGAGGAGAAATAAATTGACTTCACAAAATCTGCAAAAACCACTTATTTAGCGCACAACTGGAGACTGCTTGACAGTATCAAAAATCAAAAAGAAAAGGAGAAACAGATAAATCCATAAAAACAAATGGAACTCAATGAAGTGGACATTACGACAGAAGAACAGGAAGAAGATAAGCTGGAAATATCATACAACTCTCATTCTACGACTAGAAACAGCAGTAATGAGGATGATGAGATAGATATTTGAGAGTGATCAACGTACTCAAGAAATTGACTTAAAATAAGATTATTAAACTTAATAGTTCACTCCTGAAATTGCGAAAGAATTAATCAAAATTTAATGAGGGCACAATCGGATAAGTTTTTGTTCTTTTTATATACTTTTTATAGATTATAATACGTAAAAATTACCAAAATAAATGTCTGATCAGGTGTTAATCTAATATGGGTTATGATTATCGTGTAATTCATAAATACCCGGGTATTTATAAATTTTGGGTATTTACCCTGATTTTTAAATAACCGGGTATTTTACATCACTACCCTATTTCACTGCGTATAATGTTTCAAATATAAAATTATTTATACACATATGGCAAAGAAGTTTTGAAGACTCGAGTCAAAGGTGAGGGTCCATTTTCACACAATCATAAAACCTAAATTTTTAACATTTTTAAATACACATTTGATTGTATAGAAAACAGCCAGAAATTTGAACAATATAAATTATGGATTTTTAATAAAACTACATAAATTTAAATTATTTTTCAAGTTTTAAAGAAAAATTTCTTAAGTCATTTATGCATCGTAAACCCTATGAATACGGTTGACCTACTAACAGTATTTGAGATTTCTCTCGGTCACATTTAATTATGACAAAGACATTTTATATTTTTATGGGATAGCACAATGAGCAACAGCTTTCAGTCTCACTACACGTAAACTAAGAACAAACATGACATGAAAATAACTATTCATGCATTCTACGGTGGAATCTACGAAATCTTTCAACTGCAAATTTATAGATGAAATAACAGTAGATTTTTCTCATTTTTAACGGAGTATGCTAACATACGAGCTCGGATCGTACCTTCATCTTTCAAAGTTTCGTCAAGAACATTAATTGTGTTCCATCCAAATTTTGCAGCATTGCCCAATGACTTAAAATTGTTATCCTTTTAGGCCTTTAATTTTTTTCACTCGCGAAAAAGCAACACATAATTGGTTAAATACGGGACGTTGCAGATGAAGTACAACCTATAAATTAGTTTTTTCTTGTGCTTAGGCATTATGTTGGATTATATAAAGCTTCATTCTTCCATATCCATGCCAGTTAGGGCATATAATCGGCATAATTATGCAGAGGCAATTAATTTATATGCAAACCAATTGTATTTACATATCACCAAACACGTAATAGGAAATATTCCTGCATATAATAAATCGTTTCATATTATTTCCACCTGAAAAATTCTGGCTGCTACATCAATAAGTATTAAATGAATAACATTATTCATTCCTCCTATTTCAAAGTTCAATTTACGACTAATAAATCGGAGGAAACAATGACGGTTACAATAGAAATGCATGAGAAGAATACAAAAAAATCTTATGTTTTTCGTATGTTTTCGCATATCTATCATATGTACTCGCATATCTACTCGACTGCATAACGCAAAAATATCATAGACCTAACTAATAATTTAATAGCTAAGTAGAACTAATGCAACTTAATGTTATACAGGTTATTAATTCCGGAATTCTTTGGTTATTTAGGTGAAAAATTAGTAAATTTTGTTTGTATTATTGTGTAAAGTGATATTCTTGATGGTAAAAGAAAACACATTATGATAAATGTATTTTGTTTCTAGTAAAAAGGGTACATCCAGTGAAATTATAAATAAAGAAATAAGATACATTAGAGATTAGTCAGTCTATTTCAGCAAAATAAAAAAAAAAGGTTTAAAATTATGCATTATAACCAATGGAAGGAGAAAGCATTTCACTCCAAATAACGGAGGAACCCGTGTAGACTTATGGAAAATATCCAATATTACGAAAGGAAAAAATTTTCAAAATACAAGAAGTATTTTAAAAATAAATTGTAATGACGTTCATCGTGTCGGGAATAAGTGATGCGTTGTGATGAATTCAAGGGCTAGCATTTCTTCACCACTTATAACTCATTGTTAAACAGGATTTCGAAAAAGCGCAACGGAAATGGAACGGATATGAAAGAATAGTGTATCATGAACACTTGGTAATTTCTGTAAATATGTTACTATTGGTAATTTCTGTAAATATATTACTATACATTAATAATACAATAACACATTCGCAGTAATACTTCATGAGGACATCTTCCAAACTATATCAAAGTTTTCCTAAGAAGCAGAGAGGGAAAATCTGTTCGCCTGCGATATCAATGAAATCATTTCTGAATAAAATATAAATTCATTTCAGATATTCAAAATCACAATCCCAAGACTCAAAGTCCATTTGGGGTCAATTTTCACTATGCTTGGACAGTTTCCCAATTTAAGCTCTGAAAATTAATATTTTCATGCGAGACTTGGGCCTCATGGCGTTTTAATATACAGTGATCCCTTGTTATTTTTCCGATATTGATATTAATTTTTCTATATCTAGTGGCGTAAGCAATAACACCACAAACATTACTTCATTAGATCGATTGTACCCAAATATATGTATAATGTTAGTCAAAATTTCCATTTGGTCTAGATTTTTTCCCATAAAGATGATTAGAACGTAGACTGAAACGATAGTCGCTTTTTATACACGCCGTGAGAGGAGATTGCTTAATTTTTATGAGGAAAACAATGCGTTTAAAAATTTCTCAGTTAACTAAATACTCTCCATGCTTGTTCTAAATTAATTTTTATTGAGATATAATCAACGCATTAATGACCAAAACTTTGGCCTTTCAAAATGAAGTATTATTAACACTGGTTAAAAGAGGTAGCAAAACTCGGGTTGATAGTAAAAAAGCTAGTCCTGACATTGAATAATTAAACGCATTGGTAATTTTATGATTCGGAATATTTTATACAAATGCCATTGAGAATTTAAATAAAGTAAAAAAAACATTTTACATCTTAATTCTGAAAAACTAAAGGATATAACTTTCTTCACCCAAAAAATTGTCCACGACTCCCACAATGATAACGCACGGATAAAGGATTCTTACCTTCGGAAGACGCTTCAACCAGCATGTGACAAAAGGCGAAAGTCCAAGAACTCCTGGCTCTAAGTACACCATGCCGCAACGAGAGACAGTTGCGGGGGAAGCAACCGCCAAGTCAGCAACTTCGAACATCATCGTCTGTGTTGGTGCAAGTTTGATGATTTCCCCGGAGCTAAGGCACAACTTCTTGTTGTCATCTAAAACGGTGTTCAGGTTCTCTATCCACACGGCATCAACTGGACCATCGAAAACATACCAACGGTAGTCCGGATTTGGTTCCGCTGTGATGATGCTACCGTCGGGAGCCCTGGCCGGAAGACCATCGTCATCAATAACTTCCCCACCGCCAGCAGCTGCTGTGGCACCATGGCGGACTAATGACGACAAAATTCCATCCGTCCTAAAAAAAAAATCAATCACTTTAATGATCCCTCAAACAATTTCATGCGGCTTAATATTATGGATAAATGCTCACTGCGGTATAAAACTTTGTCAATTTAATTTACCGCTCAAATTCACTCGGAAATAAAAAGAAAACGGATAATTGAAAATAAGGGGCAGCCAACATACCAATGGCAGTACCTACCAATGGCCAAGATGCAGGAGAGAAACAATGAAAACCACTCACAATCATCACTCACCACTCATGTGTTTGGAGATCGTATTCTCCGTAAAGCTGGCCCATAGTAATAGACTTCGGATTCAAGACGTACGAGTGAACTTTTTCAAACGGAGAACCACTTGGAGACAATTCACCTTTAAGCGATGTCATTGCATCTCGTAGGATTTCATAACACTAGAAAAAAAGAGATATCATGTAGCAGACCTTTTGCCTAGCTTTTATGGAAGGAAAAACTCAAGAAACATGAGGTAAGGGTAAAATTCAATGTGAAGTATTGGCATTTTTTCATGGACCACGAGATTAAAATAAAATATATTTGCCTTGTAATCAGCTTTATTCAAATATCTATATGGATGTGTTAAGCTGACTCAGGAACTTACATTATTGTCTTGAGTGGAAAAAAGCCGAATTACTTCGCGATTAGAAAAGATTTTAGCAAAATTAAGCATAAACTGAATCATAAATCATTATCAGCGGTGCAGTGTAAATTTATAATCCTAATTTCATCAATATTAAATAAATCCATGGATGACTTTAGGGAAAGTAGTATATTCCTCCTCTGCCATTTTACTTCATACATATATTAATTTAAATGCTATTTTCTTACTTCCCTTTTATGCAACTATAACTCATGTGTGTGCCAGCATATTATTCAATACGTCTATTAAATTTCAGTAATTCATAATAAACGATTGATACAATTATATACAAAGATGGAATTGCATCATGTTATTTCATTAATTTTAAACGTTAATGCATTCTTTTTTAATACGGAGCCTCGAGCTTTATTTTTTAATAGAAAATTATGATTGAAAAAAACCGTCAGCTACCAAATTATAAGAAATAGAATGCTGTAATAATACAACACTATTCATGTATAATTACATGGATGTTGTTTTGCAAGCATCTCACAATGTATTATTTTACGATAAATCTCAAAATAAGAAGAATGGGACTCAAAATAGGCAAATCCAAACGAAGTAAACGTTATTCATTGATATACCTATTTATGTAATAAATAACATTACATACTTAAATCTTAAAGCAAGGACTCAGAAAAAGGCATGACCATCCTAGCGCCAACCACCGTAGCCTGGTTGGTAAAATCGCCAACCACCGTAGCCTGGTTGGTAAAATATCTGCCTTGCAACCCGAAAGCAACCGTGGGTTCAAACCCCGCCTAGGGTATGAACAATATGTTTGTATTCGCCGGTTGCTTACGGTAAAACTTCTCTTTAATCAATAAGAGAAAATCAGCTGTATTACCAATTCCTTTCTACAAATATTACATAAAACCAGGTTTAAAGATGAAATGGTTTAACCCTCTGCAAGAACATTTTCATAGCATACATTAGCACTTTCATAACGCATCTCGAAAGAAATTTTACTTTATTATTTTTACCTTTGTACCTTTACTGAAGGCAACAGACATTTTGATAAAAATCTTGTTTTAAATTATTCTTCAGCTTTTGGAGTACATAAATCCCAGATCTAAATCTATCAAAGCCATCCTTGTTTCTACCACAACTCCAAACTGGGGTTTTCAGGATTTTTTTGTTGATTGTTTTTGTATCCAGACAAACCTATATTGTGCGTCAAATTTCAACTATGTAACTGAATTTTTAAAAAGGAAACCTACTTCAAAATATTAGTAGCAAATTTCTGCGCAAAACCTATTCTTTTACCATAAAATATAATTCTTAAACTGTGAAAACTTAAGTTCTCGAGTTACGTTGAACCACTTTGCCTTTGTATGCGGCATATTTTGAAATTACTATCCTCAGCCTACTGTTTTCTCTCAATCCCAATTACGATGGTCATTAATTTCATTCTGTCGTCATTTCCCCAAAAAATGTAAAATGTTTTTCTTTGATGCAGCTAATTATGATTAGCATCTACTTTCCAGGAAAATATGACCCAAAAAGGATACTAAATTGTCGATATTTGACAGATTCATATTCTGCTAAGCTTTCAACTTTGTATCACCTTTTTGTTTTCATTATCTTAATATAAAAAATCATTACCCTTAAAAATTAAAGGAATGAGCTAGAAGAAATTCACGTGTCAATTACAGAGCCCATAAGGAAACCGTATAATGAGAACGATCTTCCTTTACTCATCATCGATAAGGGAAGACTTGACATAGAGATCTATCCACTAACCCTCCATATTACCCATACTTTCCGCTTTCCTATATGTGAATTGCCTATTCTTTCATCTTCTGTAATAACCGTATATTACTTCATAGTTGCAATAACTCTATAAAATGATTTTAATACTGTTAGATCAGTCTTAAAAAATTACACTTAATATTAAAGTCTCTTTATTTTTCCCGGTTCTTTTATTAACACGAGTCATTTTTTCTGTTGCCTCGTCATTAATGTGACACCGATCTAAAGAATGTTTTAAGTAGCGTAGCAATAGGCAAAGGTATTTTAATCAAGTCCATGGCGTTAGTAAAAATGATTAAGAGCGTCAAAGGATTCTCCGAACTCTAGTGTCGGCGAAATTTTCCCTGGATTCGTCACCTTGTTCATTCTCTCCTCTGTAAGTAGGTCAGCGGGAAAATGCAACCACTCCTTCAAACTAGCGGCAACAACCAAGATGCGGTCAAGGTAGCATTAGGGCGCTCTGCTACACCACTGCGATCCTTTGCTCATTTTGAAACGGTCATTTGCATAACGGAATATCTAATTAAAGTTGAGTTAAATAGCTCAACTGCAATTAAAGATGTATTCAGGTGATACATATATCACATGAATACTCAGATAATGTGTTATTCTTAATAACAAGATAAGATGGATTTTTCCCAAAACATTTTAACATAATATGCGTTATACATACATTTACGTTATACATACTACTGGACCATAAAATTCAGATTATTCTGGAGCCCCTAGGAGTCAAGGCGTAATGCAACATTTTACTCTAAATCACTTAAAGCTTTGTGTAAGCGCTATGCTTGTATTCGAATTGTGTGCCATAACTAGTAGGGTGAAAACCCGTATAAGGTGGCACTGTAGGTGGCTTGAGATCATTCACACTGATCTCTGTTGTCCCATGAGAACTGAATCAAATTGGTGGTGCGAATTATTTGGTGACGTTCACCGATGACTTTTCCAGGTGGACTGAAGTGCGTTTTCTAAGGAGAAAAAGCCTTTTCCGCCTTTAAAGAATATAAGGCTTATGTAGATGAGCAAACGGGTGTAAAAATAAAAAGTATCCAATCGTACAATGGCCAGGAAATCTTAGGAAATGAATTCAATGACTTTTTGAAGCGTGAAGGAATTAGGAGGAGATTAAGTGCGCCATACACACCTCAACAGAATGGTGTGGCCGAATGCAAGAACAGAACGCTAGTTGAAATGGCGAGTTGTATGATGCTGTGTTCAGGTCTAGCTTCAGGGTTTTGGGCCGAAGCAGTATCTCCGGCAAATTACAAAAGAAACAGGTGTGCTTCAAAGAGTTTAGGGGGTGTTACTCCGTATGAAAAGTGAATACGTCGACGTCCAAATTTGAAATATGTCAGAATATTTGGCCAGAAAGTGTATGTCTTGAGTAAAACCCCAAATAGGGATAACATCCAAGAGCGCGGAATACAACGTATATTTGTGGGCTACGCTAAACATGCCAAGGCATATCGAATATGGCTTCCCCGGGATAGAAAAGTGATAGTATCCAGAGATGTGCGATTCTTAGATGGGTTTATGTCGCAGGGGGGGCATGAAGATATCATTTCACTGGACACAATTAATGGAAGGGTTGACGAGGAAATTTTTATGGAAACTCCTGAATTTTTGGAAGAGATGCTGTGAGAAATAATTGATAGGGAAGCGCTTGATCAAATTATTGTCACTTTAGCCAAGGAAATGCTCAAAATTTTGCATGGTGGTAATAAGATTTGTCGATTACGGAAAGCCATTTATGGACTAAAACAGGCTGCGCGTCAATGGTATCTGAAATTACACGAATTTCTCAGGAATCTTGGACTTCAAAATAATATATCAGACCCTTGTATGTATCATGCAAAGAGTAATGAAGATACGATCCTAGTGTTAGTCTACGTTGATGATATTCTGATCTCTTCCCAAAATCAGCAATGGATTGATAGAATTAAAGAAGGCTTACTGAAACAAGTAGGAGTGAGAGATTTAGGACCTGATTGTTTCTGTATAGGGATTGAAAGTACTCAGTCAGAAGGCAGCATTAACCTGTCTCAAAAGGGGTATGTTGAGAATGTACCTAAGAAATTCCACATGTGCAATTCCAATCCGGTGAAGACTCCACTCGAAGTTGGACTGAAATGGAATACCAAGGGAGGAACTTCAGTGTTTGTGAATGTGAAACCCTATAGAAAACTTATAGGTTCTTTGATGTACCTGTCGGTGGGGATGCCGTCTAATGCCGTCAATCGGCTTACTCAGTTCCATGACTGTCACGCAGAGGAACATTGGAAATCTGCCAAGAGAATTTTACGCTATTTATGGGGCACTTCTAATCTTTGTCTTTCTTTCAGAAGGTCTAACCAGTTGATTAAAGCCTATTCGAATGCTGATTGGGGTGGATGTAACATTGATCGTCGTTCCTTTACCGGATTTGCCTTTCTACTGGGCGGAGCTGCCATCAGCTGGGAGTCGCGGAAGCAGAGGACTGTGGCCCTGTCTTCCACCGAGGCGAAGTACCTGGCTTTGTCTTATGCAGTGAAAGAAGCTGTTTATTTGCAAGCTTTCTTAAAGGAATTGGGATTTGAGGAGCTGACGAAGATCACCATGTACTGTGATAAACAGGGAGCGGTTCAGCTGGCGGAGAATATAGTTTTCCACCAGCGGTCGAAACACATCGACCTGAGACATCATTTCACCAGGGAGGTGCTGAAGAAAGGGGAGCTGCTGCTGAGACATCTGCCGACAGAAGAGATGCCGACTGATATGCTGATCAAGTCCCTACCATACCCGACGTTGAAAAATTCAGAGATAATATGGGGTTGAAATTTCATGACTGTTAATTGAATGAATCATACCTTGTATTGAACGCATATTTCTCAAGGGGGGGATTGTAAGCGCTATGCTTGTATTCGAATTGTGCGCCATAACTAGTAGGGTGAAAACCCGTATATGTGGCAATGGAGGTTACTTCCTTCCATCTAGATTGCCGATAATACACTACTAAGTTGAGTCGTCGCATTCCGCCATTTTTGTTCAGAGCCCATCTTGTTTACTGTGTGAAAGTGAAGGCAGTAGGCAGTCGCTCTGCAGAATTTTCCTTTTTTTGCAGAAGAAATAAAGTAAACTTGTTGGTTGCTCTGCTCTTAATTGCTCTAATAGCACTGAGAAAGGGTTTTTATCTCAAGCGGTTTACCTTGGACGGCCATTTTTATAATGTTGCGCGAGCCCATTTTTTTGTTTGTAAAGGTTTACGTAAAAGTCAAATCTATTAAAGTATTTATCCTAGAAGGATGAAACAAAAAAAATTTTGTTTGCAATTTCTCAAGGTAAAAAATATACGCAGTTATTTTTTTATCTATCTCTATTCTTTCTAAGGTTATACTACAATCAAAGTTAAACAAAATTACGATAGTTTCAATGTTTGAATTTTTTTTTCAAATAGAAGGAGTGGATTATACAGTTTAAATTATTTTTTATTTATAGATATGTGTTATTAGGTTTATTATAAAAAGGTATTAAAAGGTATATACTTACCCTTGAATTGTTATAAATTTTTAAAAAGTCACTTTTTTCAACTTTTTTTCAAAGTTTGGCTTTGAATAACTGTGATAGGGTTGGAGATAAACATCTCAAATTAGCAGAGCTTGCAGTCTTTGTGCATGTGTATATGACATATAAATAAGTAAGTTGTGTATTTTACTAATAAAAAATTTACAACCTCTGAAAAATGACAAAAACTTTGTTAAAGCGAAACCATTTGGCACACTGAGTTAGGCTTTGTAAGATGTTTCTGATCTTCTTTACGACTGGCAATCCTATCCCTAGCCTATCCGAAATGCAAGTGAAGTAGATTTTTTATTTATTCAAAAGTTACGTTTGTATTTTGTTTTAAATATTTCTTTGTTACGGTGTAATAGACAAATTTTGGACAATTTGAATAGAATCAAAACTTGAGTGATGCGCGTTTAATTTGTAATTTTTCACGATTTCAAATTTATAAATTATTGGTAAAATGTTCCTACTAGGTCCAAGATGAATTGATTTCAATTTATGATCTCCCAAAATGCGACGGGAGTCGCGTATTTGTGCAAAACCGAAGTTAATCTCACTTTCCCCCATAACACTCTATGGAGACGATTGAACAAAGATGGTGGCATTCTCAATTCCCATAGTGGAAATGTATGCGACGACTCAAACCTATGAGGGAGTAGTGTTGAGAACGGCCATCCAGAGGATTCTGCTTCCTTCCAGAGTCCTCTGGATGGTCGTTCTCAACACTACTCCCATAGGGTTGTAGTGTATTATCGGCAATCCAGAGGACACTGCTTCCTTCACGGTGATGAGCCGTGCTTGGCGGAAGTCTGTCTCGAACGTAACTCCGTGCCGTAAGCGTTGTATCTCCAAGTATTGAATATACCACATTGCATCGAGTACTGAATACCTTTATTTCGCAAAGCATCCATGATCCTAACACTTTGTAACTAAACCACTATTACCCAGACTATGAAAACAAATGGCGACAACTGATGATGATATTTATTTTAATGGATTATATTACCAACTGGAGTAAAATTTATGAAGAAAAGGGACGAAAATATTCAATTAGTGCTGCGAGTCGTCAACGCCAGATGCAATGCACGTATTCCGTCGATGTGATGGCGTCATTTGCCAACCAAAACCAGGGTAGCCAATAAAACCTTCTGGGGAGTTCCAGGGCTTTTTAACGATTAACCATTAGGTTTCCTGATTACAGTGGGACCGAACTAACTAGAGGCCAGCTATGTTTTTGCACAGGATTCTAACTATAGCACTCCAACGAGTACCTTGATTATACATTACTGACTACCAAGAATATACAATTTTTGACTTCATAATATATACGTTGAACAACTTTTCCTTACCATTTCCCACAAAATATTCCAGCATTCGATCTTAGTTACCACGCATTTTTCGTAAGAACGCAACTTCCGCATCTTTAACAGAACTCTTCAAAATAACGATAATGCAGCAGGGTGGCCGTTACCTTCTACTACCACCAAGAAACACGAAAAGAGGCGCCAAAATAACGGCTTTCATCGGCTAAAAGATAAAATGCCGGCAACGAATTACCAAGCAATAAAAAATTACAAATAATTGAAAACTGTAGCGTTTGATCGATAAATATGACTAATTCAATTAAGTCTGTCTGTCTGTCCATCTGTCAATCACGCCTGTTTGAAGGACATATACATGACCTTAGAAGTTGAAATTAGGGACATATACAGGATCATAATCTGACCGGAAAATTAGTAAAACCCCTGGAAAATAACTTAAAAGTGTAGTTTTTACCACAAATTGTTAACTTTTAGCCCCATGAGAAAAGCATTGAACTTGGTTCAGGGGTTTATTATTTTGCTTTTTTAAATTACATTCACTCATGATAAGGTTGAAACTTTCACTATCGGATGGAAAAATAATTTCTTGTATAAATCCTTGCATTTGATTTTCCTATACTCTTCGCTTTTGTCTGATAATTGGGTGTTAACCTCCAAGAAAAAATGGTTTTTAGGTTTTATACATTTTAAATCTTAATTCTCCACGATTCAAATTAATCTAAACGTCAGCAGTGCAATGGCAAGTCAACTGTAAACTGCCACCACAGTTTATTAAAGACCGATTTCAAATAAATATTATTTTGAATTTTTACGATCTATTTGTTATTGCGTGGTTCGACAGTTTACGTACGATGTCGTTTTAATGGCTTTAGAAGTAATTTTAGTCGCAAAAATGTTCATCAACTTTTGCCTTAAAAAACGTGATCATACAAATTCCACGCCAATCAGAAATACTGGAGCAAGTTAGACACTTAATAATTTTAATAATTGATTAACAAAAGGATATAAAAGGAGTTTTACTTTACCTAATGTGCAAAAATGAAGAAAAACTAGACTATTATTCACTTAAAGTAGAATACCATCTAAAATACATATTGTAACAAATGAACGAATAAAAAACCCATTGCCAACCCTTTTTACCAATTTAAAAATCTCTTATGGGGCAGGATAATTCTTAAGCGATCATCGAGTTTTTTCAATAAGAGGAAACCACTTCCTTCAGGGTAACATCATCTGTCGTATTCCGGCGTACTCAAATTATGGCTCCAATTGAGGAACTTCAGCAATTCCAATTTTGGCCGGAAATTGAGGCAGACCTCAAAATTGAACCAATCCCAACGTCTCACCTGAGTTATCGGAGGGTTCAGATACTTCCCGGTATGTCATGATGGTTCAAAGTACCAAAGGTAACTGGAATTTATGCTTGCGAAGAAATTCGTCTCATGTCATCAAGAGTGCTATAAAAAGGGCATGGAATTTTCCACAGAAAACGCAATAAAAACTACCATTATTCCACACCAAAACACTGGGGCAAAAAATAACCGCTATTGAGCTGCGCGATTTCAACTAAGATTTAAATATTACTTAGCTCTAAATAGCTTCCTTCAATAGTTTATACAAAATATCAAGTTGACTGCCACAAGTGAGCGCTTGACTTTAAGTTTGTGGGCACATTTACACGTCAATGGTGCATAGCAACCATTCATACTTAAGTGAAAGAGAAAAGGCCAAAAATAATTGTAAAGGGAATTTCACAGTCAAAAATTAGAGCTGGGAAATTTATTATTTCGAAGGGATGAAATAGTTTATATTGTAACGGTCAGAATCATTGTTCCGATTGTTTCTAAATGCTTTAATGGTGAGTAATAGAACACCAAAACTCCCTTGCCGCTACTGCGTTATTCAGCATACTTAATATTGAAATAGGAAGGCATGACATGCAAAGGAAGCAAATAATATTAATTGCTGTATCCGAATTCAATAGAAGTAGTTTCAAGTATACATTTATATAGTTCAATACATTTTAAATCATAATTCTCCCCTGTTAACGTTCATAATGTAGCAAACATAAAACGTTAGGATATATATTGTACAGTGCGTGATGAACGAAGACTAATGTAAATTTTGAATTATTAAACTAATAAACGAAAGAGACTAGAAGACTGCTTAGCAGTAAGGGAAATCACATGATAGGTAAAAAAAATCACAACATTCAGTCTCCAAAATTCGTAAAAAAAAAGTCGCATAGAAATCCAGTATTGCAGGAAGAAGTAGAAAAGGATTTCAGAAAAAAAATAAACGAGTAAAGACAGCTTAAGCTAGATACTATCGGTATAAGCTGGCATGCCTATACTCAATGGATACACCAACAATCAAATTATTGAAATTTTCCTTTCTTTATTAATGCAAAATGCTCTTCAGACCGCTTAAAAATACGGTATTTAAATCAAATATTTCTTATTAGATCACCATCAAGGCGTAAAAACCTAAATATCAGTAAAATTTGTTAGTTAGCAATGCCTTAAGGAAAACTCTGAGCATTGCTAAACGCTGACGACGCTGTTTCAATTCTACTTAATCCCAATTGGTTAATTTTTACGGTTCTAAATGGCCCTTGCATTTAACTAGATAAAATGAAAATGTGATAGTGAACTAATTAATGCAAGTAGTAGCTCGAAAACTAAGTAAACTACTAAATATATACCTATACTGTATTAAGGACTGAAGCTGCAGCAACCGAAACAACAGGAAATTGTTTCCTAGGTTCCCGTGGTGAGAGTTTGATGGAAGAACTCTTCTTTCGTGTTTCTCCACGCGTCGGTTAGTATTGCTGACAACCGTCTCGACTCCGGTCCTTGAGGCAAAACTGTTGTGACAAGCGTCAGCTGACAATGAGAAACCCGAAAGGAAAGTTCCTTTAACAACTTGAAGCTTAGAAACAAGAAAACTAATCGTGGCTTGGTGAAATTCACGGAAATGGACAAGTCAACACTGCAAGCACTGAAAAGGAATTGAAAATCACCTACTCTTAACTCTGAACATCGTAGAGCGTCGCATAACATTACTTAGAATTTTAGAGCACCGAGATATGCAATTTCAACTGCAACCTACATCTTATTTCCAGGCATGAAGAGAACACATGCTTCAAGACTAACTTTTTTTTAGCCCTAACAAAATATTTAGGCCTCTTCTCCTTGTGTAGACATTTTCACTCATCTGAGAGACATGGTGAAAAAACATAACTATTAAAAAATATTTCTGGACCAGTATATTATAAATTCGGTACAATTTCTCCCTTTTGGGACTCATGACGGAAAACTACGACCTCGTAATTACATCGTTGCTTTCGCATATTAACAAGCGATAAAATTTTCCAGTTATAACTCTCTCAACTGAAAAACACAATTTCATCTCCTATTTCATGCGTTAGATTTCAATTCAATGATACGATAAAAACCACTTTAATATCGATCTATTTTCAAGAAAAATTAAATGGGGAAGTCGATTTGAGTGTTCCCGTTCGAATCAAAACAATCAATCGAATATTTCCTTTGAATGTTTCCCGTCTACTTTACGGTGGCTCATCCGATATGCGACCGCAGAGGATTAGGGAGACTCAACGTGCTTTGCGAATATGAGCTTTAGATTCTGACGACAGAAGCCACCATTTACTCAACCAACTCGACTAGAAAATCCGGCAAGATCGCACGATTGCATGGTAGACAAAATGAATCGATATGACAGAAAATAGAGAAGAAAAATGAGAGTATAGGAATTTAAGAGAAAATTCCCTATTCTCAAGCATGAAGCTCGGGCGATAGCGTATGACAAAATACTCTTTCAATGTGCACATATTTCCTTCATTTACTGAATGATTGAGAGCAATGCAGAGTTATAGCATACAAAAATTAATTGAAATTAAGAGCTGAAATCTTATATTTAGGATAAATCTAGCTGTAAAGGTAGACAAATTTAACTCACTGGTCGATACGGGCCATTTAGGAGTGGGAATAAGAGCACATTCACAAAGAAGGATCAAACAATTCTAAAAGCTCTAACAAGAATACGGCAGAAGCATATTTCAAACTGTACGGACCAAGATTAAGTCCTAAATATGTCCTTTTTTTAATTTAGAAAAGTCTTACCACAAAAAATTGGACTATCAATCACCCCTAAATCACTTGAACGCAATCAATGCGAATTAGGTAAAATGAAGATATTACTCTAGCTGTCGATAGGAAATGAATTCACATCCAGCTGCTGTTAACTAAGTCCACAACTAATGGACATGCGTAACTCATCGAAATGATACTGAGCCTAAGCTATTTCACAAATAAATCAAAAAAGACTGTTAATCACAAGGCGTACCTTATTATCACTTCACTCTAAAAAATTTCGTGTCAGTGAAATATGAATTATCTCAAGGTGATTTGATTTCTTCGCAGGAGTCCAGTCAATTTTAATAAATGAACATTAAAACTTACTATTATTGTCTTTTATATAATGTGATCCTGGAGCTCCAATCAAATTATTCCTGTGGTTGACATCTGAAAGCAGCATTATTGATAGTACCACGATAAGGTCCCTAACTTAAGTCAAGGGTGATGTCATTACAGCGCAAAGAAACAAAAAAGCGATATTTTAAGCCAAAAATAGGATCTTTAACGGATTTAGAGATTTGTCTATTAGACGTGTCAGTGTACGTAGTATGCCATCATTTTTGTAATATAGTACACTAAATTGATTTATATCACTTAAACTAGTCTAAAATTAAAACAACGACCACGATAATATAAGAAACCATAGAAATCAAATCACGATTAGAAAGAGAGCGTTTCTGAATAGTAAAATAATTGACCAAGTCGAACCATTACATTATGCGAATTTTATTTAAATTAAATTAACCATGTCTTCAGGCTTTTTTGTCATCTGCTAATATTCCTCACAATCGCTGAAGAAAACCCCTTCCCTTATTCTTTCCATATCCCCTCCAAAATATTCAAGCGAACCTTTCAATAAAGCAAGTCACATTGACTTAGCATCGTCCAATTGGTTCATTCCTACCAAACAACGCATTTTGACACTAGAAGCGTCATTATTAGAAACTATTAATACCAGGAATACATCATGTTATCACATAGATTTATTTCACATAATATACTCTGATGAGGACGCTGCAAACGTCAAAGCGCGTTGCACTAGAGCAATAAAATAAGCAAGAATTACAAAAATAATTTTTTCAACTCTCAAAAGTTGAATAGAAATTTTTCGGCACACAAAATCAACTGTTTTTAGCAACGGAATAAAATATTGCATTAAAAACCAAGAAGTCGTCCGTATCATCTTGAAATATACACATTTTCATTAATGACTGACAATATTTCAAGAATATCTTGTTGTGCCGAACGAAATTCAGGGGATAATCGAATGGATGCACACATGAGACATTGGGACAAAGGGCAAGAAGATGGTCTGACGACACGTGAAGGAGGACAGTAAAATAAACTGCTGGTATGAAAGCAATAGGAATTGCTAAAAAATATTAACAGCATGTATCTCTCCCATCCATTTCTCTTAAAAAGTATATGAATTTATTTTGTACCTGAAAAAAATCAATTCAACTCTTACTAAAGTTCTCAGGATCACGAAATGAAAAATCAACAATAAGATCATTAGTTGCAATTAAGGCATGCAAAATTTATTGAGTGGCTTTCTTCAATGAGCAAGGAGAGGTGATTATTAAGCCGTCCTCAATAAGAACTCTAATCAGAGTTGTACGACCACTAGTTCGTTAAATAAAGCACTAAAACACTTTCATGGGAATTTCAAAGGCTAATTAATCTGTGAATGCAAAAAGCCATAGAAACGAACAACGATCTACTAGGAATTTAATCAAACTTAGGAACTTAATTGCCCATCTTCGAGATATAACAACCATTCGAAATGTAGTGAATTAGTCCAAGGGTGTAAGGTCGACTTTAAACTTTTGTCATTGCTTTTATGGAGTCAAGCTCGTCCCATGATACACCATATTATCAGGACTTGTCTGTGATAAGAATTATTCAAGTATTCAAGTACTAAAGTACTGAAAACCATTAAGAAAGGAAAAGCTATAAAATTGTAAGTTCTGAAAAGAATGAAAGAAATTAAAGAAAAATAGTCCTCAAAGGAAAAAAAGCAATAAATTGCAATCAAACGGCTCGAAGTCAAGTCAGTTCGCACTTTTAGAGGCAGAAAAAAAGAATGCGAGAAAATTGCATCACGAGGGCAGAGTCGTTTCCAGAAATATTGAAAAAAAAATTATTTCCTCATTTTTTTATCACTAGCCGTATTTCGTTCACGTGCGAATCATTTTGGGCCTTTGTGCGGGAAACAAACCAAAATGCAACAATGTACTGCTGAATTCGAACCACAAGAAAGTTCAAAAGTCACTCACATTAAAGAGAGGGTACTGTACCTTGAACGTCTATACCTTCGTGTATTTTTCAGGGTATATACGATGTATTTGTAAAAAAAATTCATTATCTCAGAATGTTGAAATAAACTTCATTAATATCATGACGTATATGGCCAACTATCAAAATGTAATTTTGTAAAATGAATGACCGATATAATTATCAGACTATTCATCAAATAATAGTTTCATTGATTAGAACTTGAGTTTTATTATTTTACGGAACTAACCGATGTTGCGACAATGGAATTTGAAAGGCAGAGTTTTTACTCAAAGGCATTCAACTGAGTTTCAATGGATTTAGAAATATTGTTTTGAACAATAATTAAGAATTATAAAGAACGAGACTCAAAAGCAGTTCATAAATAAGAGAACATTGCGAAGTACTCCTCTAAAGTGAGATAGCAAAGTTGATTTTTGTCTACAGCCTTTTTTGTACACATATGGTACACCTAATTGAAGAACTGAAAGAACACACGAAATGAAGAACACCTAATTCTATCGTACTAATTACGTAAATTTGACATTGGTAGAATGTAAATATCGGTAGTGACGTATTACTGGAGAAGATATACAGTAAGAGATAGCTACTGATATGCTCAGTTGGTCGATATAGCTATAAATAATATCTCCGCTACCTAAAGGTCATTTCAGTTTAGGAATAACTTTAAAGACTAATCTTTGGGGTACTGGAAGAAAGGTAATCCATTAGTGCAGTATAACAATAATGCCACTTTGGGATGCAAATTTAAGAACTACTAAGGCCATTTCACATAGCTGGGCAAAAACTAAAGTTACAAAAAGACCCAGTTTGGTGTTGTCAAATATTCTTAAATTCATGATGTGATTCCAGAACACAGACACTAATTCTTTATACAGCCTTCATCTACGCTGATTTTCTCAAGAGTTCCAATGAATCGAGAATCATCGAGAGGTGATTATAAATGATTCCACAAATTGTATTATTGTATCGCGCGTTCCTCTCCCCTCTCCTGATCTAAAAAAAAAGTCACCTAATGCCTACAAGAAATCGGTAAGTTGGCAGCTGGCCTGCGATTCCAAATACCACCCTTTTTACTTATTCTAAAACAACCAATTCTCTAAAACATAACCTTCTCCACGACAATTTTAAACACCAAAGAGTCAAATGGGAACGCAAAGGACCAGATAACATGGTAATATCAAGGCATGACAGAAGTATATTCATTCTTGACTATGATACGTATCAACCTTGATGGCATTCTAATCGCTGATTACAGTTCAATATAAATATTAACATTTATTGAATAAAGTTACTTTTCCGCGCTTAAAACGTTGTTGCGGATGACAGTTTACTTAAAATTGGAGGGATTTACAGGTATAGGGCGGTGCGAAGACTGGACTACTGAGATCGCACCGCTAATGGCCGGGTTATATTCGCGACAGTGCTGGAAATATTTCCCTGTAATCGCGATCCATACCAGATTCTTTGTGAAGGGAACAGTTCAGTACTCCGTCGGGTGGGAGAGTAAAAACTGAGGATTCCTCATCGCTTTCGTTATAAGTAGGCTAATGCCGACGACGAATTTCTCTCCACCTCTCTCTAAAATGCATGAAATACTCAACTTACGGTCGCCTTCTCAAATAACTAACCCTCAAGCAAGATGTATAGTAAACATTAGAAGGGCATACGGCTGTCCTAGAATAATATATGCTGGATAATTACAATTTAACACACCCATGTTAACTCTGATTGGCATCAAGAACAGCCGCTGTCTACGGAAATGTTATAGCTAGTTTATTTTTTTTCGCCCTTGTTTAAAGACCCCGCACTAGTGATGGGCCATTTCGGAACGAATCCACTGATGGAACGAGAAGGAACGAATCCGGTTGTGGAAATATTCTCGTTCCAAAGGACTGAAAGGAACGAATGGACCGAGAGGGTTCGAAGGACCGAAAGGAATCAAACAAATGAAAGAATTCATAGGAACGAAGGACCGAAAGGATTCGAAGGATTTAAAGGAATCAAATCAACGAAAGGATGCATAGGAACGAAGGACCGAAAGGAATTAAATAAAAGAAAGGATTCATAGGAACGTGGGGAATCAATTGAATGAAGGGATTGCAATGTGATTAACAAAAATAATCAAAGGAAAGAGAGGACTCAACCAATTCGCAGATATGACAGGCCAGGTACTTTGAAGACGAGGATGGAATGACGTATGTTAATGTGTTATACATCGAACGGCAAAATATTATAAAATAAACGTTGGCTTACAGAATAAATATATCGGATGTCCTCAAAAACAACATTTTGTGAAGAATTTCCATTTTTGCAGGTTTTTTTACTATAGCTCCTAAACTAGGATTCTGATCTGAAAACTATTTTCCCCAAGTATTTAGATCTCATCGTTACCTACAAATTGGTGCGTTTTGTTTTTTTCTATCTCTTATAGTACGCAGGTAGCATGTCGAATGCCAAAGTCGAATTTTGGTAAAACTGTCAAATATTTCTTTCCTTCACGCCTCTACTGGTGGGTATACGACCTTGAAACATGACAGGCGCATGCGCCTTGACATGTTTTTCTCCAATAATAAGTAAAAAACCAAGATTATTTATCGTTAAACCGACTATAAAATTAAAAATGGCGGCTTTTTTTTGCATTTCTAAAACGAGACTTTCTGTTCTTACTTCATATCTTTTGAACGGTAAGTCGTATCTGGAATCTGACGACATATTATAATGGAGGATTAAATATTCTACAAGATTTGACCAACCTTGTTATTCTGTGGTACTTAATTTTCCCATCAGAGGTCCTCAAACACGAAATTTAGTAAACCATTTCCCAGTTTTCCACTGTACCTTCCAAACTTGAAGTCGGATATCAAATTTGTTGACGGCTTTTTTAAATGTCGAGGTTTACAACTGTATGCCATTAATTTTTGTCTAACACTTGCAGTTGCCTGGTAACATGGCGCCAAATTCGGAATTTTTGGAAACTTGCTGTTTATCGACTGTAGCTTCTAAACTAGAAGTCGGATCTCGAATCTGTTGGGCGGTTTTTTTTAGAACTCATTCAGGCCTACAATTCTATGTTATCCGTTTTTCTTTCATCCCTCGTAGTTCTCTGGGATCATGGTGCCAAAGTGGGCTAATTCATGAAACTCTCTAATGTTTCTTTCCCTCACGCCCTTTCCAGTGTAGGTACGACCTTGAAAGTCGGCAGGGGTATGCGCCTTGACATGATCTTTACGGACAATTAGCAAAAATCCGGATTCTCTTGTAGTTCTATGGCAAGATGGTGCCAAAATTATATTTTCGAATGTTTCTTTCCCTCACGTCTCCTAGCTGCTAAACTAAGAGTCTGATCTCGAATCTGTTGGATGGATTTTTAGATCTCATCAAGTCCTAACATTTATGCTAACCCTTCCTCTCTAACACTCATAGTTGGAAACATGGCACCAAAGTTGGATTTGTTTGTTTTTCCACTGTATCTTCTAAACTAGTAGTCGTATTTCAAATCTGTGCCATGGTTTTACCTAGATCTCATCGAGGTCTACAACTTTATGCCTATTCTTACTCTGTAACACTTATAGTTAGCTTGAAACATGGCGCCAAATTCGGATTTTCCGGATTTTCGACTGTGGTTTCTAAACTATAATTTGGATCACGAATCTCTTGGGCGATTTTTTCCAGATCTCATTCAGGCCTACAACTTTCTGCTTTTCGTTTTCTTCATTTCTCGTAGTTCTCTGGCAATATGATGCTAAAGTCGGCTTTTCGTGAAACTTTCCCTCGCGCCTTCACCAGTGTAGATATAACCTTGAAACTCGACAGGCGCATGCACCATAACATGAACTTTACGGTTAAGTAGCAAAAATACATACACCTGCGTAGTTCCCTGGCAACATGGTGCCAAAGTTAAAATCTCGCATGTTTCTTTCTGTCACGCCTCCACTGACTAAGACGTTGGGGGCGCAGCCCCCTAGCGAGCAAAGCGAGTCTCTCTATAACTATCCGACACACGGGTATGTTTCCTACATTTCTTAAATGCGCATTTATTGCACTTTCACTGGGTTATATTGTCATTTTCACCACTAACGGGAGTTTTTCACAAAAAAAATATTAGCTGGAGTGACGGAAAGCTGGATTTACCATCATTATCTTCGGTAGGTAGCGTGATTCTAGCCCATTATGGGATACTTTGTGGGCCGTGGTCGCCGTGATAAAGTAAGTATCACCTCTACATTTCTTTTGAAAGTGTCATATTCGTATATTATTTAAATGATTTGAAGCAACGAGTAATTGACGAGAGCAAATAGCACGAGTCACATTGAATCATATCATTAATATGTAACCTAATGCCCGAATTCCCAGGAGCAACTTGAAAAGGAATGAAAGGAACGAATCTTTAAACTCGTTCCTTTTAGTGAACGAGGACGAAAGGAAGGAGTCCGAGAAAGGAACAAAACTGCCCATCACTACCCCGCACAGATAGGCTCTTAAGATCGAAAGCAAAGTATGCGGATGAAAATGAATCTGGGACCCATCACACAGTGACTAGAACTACGACCACTTTTTCAACCGTCATAAAATATCACAACTTCAACAAACCAAATAGAGTAGCTTAATTTACTCAATGAGCATATCGTTAACACATATAATTCAGCTCCATTTACGCCGAGAATTGAGCTATAACCTGAACCATTTCAATGTTTGTTCGGCACGTAATTTTTCCCGATATTCATCACTTCAAAACAGTAATTTACAACCACTGTGTATTCACTGACAAGGATACAAACACAACAGAATATATTCTCTGCACTGATGCAGATTCCACCTTAATCAACAGCATTATGGAGCAGAAACTCAAGACGCAATAAATATCGTGTTTCTACCGGCCAAAGTTTTGGTATCTCTTATTTACTCGTCTATAATTGCATTGACCACAAAAGACAGTGGGTGGGATCAAGTATAGGAACGTGGCCATCGGAAATTTCTAGGAGACAGATAACAACTTTCAAAAAATTTATTAAATCCAATTAATATTTTAAAGTTTAATAATGTTCATTGCTTCCTCTTTATGCACATTTTTTCACATAAAAGTGACCTAAATTCCAGCCCGTCGGGCCGCAACAGCCAATAAGGCCTCAGAGTCATAGACAAAACTTAAACTTGCACAATTCGCTGTATTTTCAAGTACCTAACTACGTTGGAATGAAGTGAATTACCATAAGCACTTGAGATAGGATGAATTAAAAGCCGATACCGTATCAATGACGTGATTCTAGCGCCTATTTTATGGATTCTCATGATGTTTACTGCCCGTACCAAGAAGTGGCATAATGAATACTTATGCAGTGAGGTCGACACTTCTTGATGGCATGCTGTGTTAGGAATGCGTGTGATGTGATTAAATCATGGAAATAAAAAAACTCAGTTTTTTATTCATCGTAGGATGAGTCGAATAGGACGTGTTTTTCTGTTAATTATGAAAGATAGTAGAAAAATGTAATGGATAGCATATATAGGCGGATGTGATAATAATTAACATAAAATATCCATAAGCTCGCAATAAAACGATCATTTTACAGGATACGATAAGTAAAAAGCTTATGACATATGACTGAACACTACATAGGTTAATTTACAGATTGTTAATTTAAAAAACCATTGTGGCTATATAATGCTTCATTACCCCAAATAAATACCACATTGCTTCCATTATTTACCATTCATTGGATCTTTCAATTAGAGCATACCTCTATACCTACGCATGAAATGATTATTAAATTAGTCCTAAGGGTTTTTCTCGCCACAAAGCCTAATTATGACCATATGATTGCAAATAAATAGTGATACATGCCCTGAAAGGTAAAAAAAAATGTAAATTGGATGTCAAATTACCTACTTCTTACGAATGATTTTTTTTTCAAGGATCAATACTTCATAATGTATTTCATGAAACTGCTCTTGTCTTTTATGTAGTATATTGTACCAATTTAAGACAATCGATTAAATAAATTTAAGATATCCAGCATTCAGATTCAGCATTCAAAAATATTTTTATTTTCATGCGCCAACATCATTCCGTAAATAAAAACAAATTATAGCCTATTAAACCGAATTTAAAACTTCAGTGAGATTATAGACTGAGAGAAGTTGTCTCATAATAACTCTAAAAAAATCGTATACACCATTAAACTTCGCGGAAAAAGGTCGGAGGTAACAGCAATGTGGCAATAAATTTTTAAAACAAAATAAATTCAATCTAATTCCACCACACACGAAAAAATGAAATAACTACCCATCGATAACGGTTTAGGACAGATTTAATATCGTTAACCTTCAGGATATAAATTTTTCCACATTGTCCAATTAATACTTAACGAAAAATTTATGTTATAATCGAGTATGTTGACAGCATATTAAATTTTCCGCCATTAATAAGTGATACCGACAGTGAGAAATGGGAAATTTCCCCCTGGTCCATTGCTGCAGAGCAAAATACGAGGAGTCAGGAGGAAAATGTATTCAAGCCATACTAAATGCAGAATATGAATGGTGTTTCTTATTTATCGTATCGGCATATATCTTAGTCACACTTGAAAAGTTACAGTACTCGTAATGAAGTCAAATACAGGTAGGAATCAATTTTTAAATATCCGAAACCCGTATTCATGGGACTTCAAAAACAATACTTCCGTCAAAATCTCACATTCGAATTAATCATATTTACATAAGTCAAGTGAAGAAAATAAAGATGTGCGTTACAGAAAACCTCGATAGTACTGACGTTTTGACCAGTTTTTTTGCGCATTACCCGGAAATTTTTGATGCAATATCGTGAAACTTTCGTCAGTTTAATGGACCAAACTTTGTAATCAATCTATAGAAGTGATATATACAATCTATAATATATATTTCAGACAAAAAATATCTCCAAAATCAGGTTTTATTCCAGTTTTTTGTATTATCTCTTTGCATTAATAGAAGTCACACGTAATAAGACATTTTTGTATTACAACCCTTCACGTGATTAATAAAAAAAGATTATTAATATAAAAGGTTATCAAGTATCGAAAAAACTTAACTCTATCAAAATTTTATAAGAAGGCTATAACAATAGTTTATAAGTAATTTAATACTTACATAATAATTTAATCAGTTCTTATACAAAGCAATATGTCAGGGTGCATTACTGAAATGAACTTAAACTTATGAATTCATCGTGGAGTATGCATTGACAAATAGGACGGAGAATAAAAAATAGCTGATAACCATGCATATCTGTTCCTTTTGGAAGAAATTACAGAAAACCGGAGTCCTTCCCATTCAGTCAATTCCGCATATTTCACTTGCAGTTCCATTTAATATTTAACCGTACTTCCTTTTAAGGGCGAGGAGAGGAAATCGTCAAGGCCTCCTGTGAAGGGCGCGGCTGATTCCTGAACCCACATCTTAACTCGGGCCAGCCAGAACTAGGTCACCGGCGCGGCGTCCGCACATGGGTGGAGTAAGCCATCCCTTCGAACGCATGCCTTCACGCGCAACGGGCCATATCCCACACACCGTGCATCCGCTCCATTATAAAATACTACAAAAGCCGACGCAATGACATTTCCATTAGGTGAATGTGCGTGTTTGCGAAGCAAGAGGGTTTCACCTGCGACGATTGAAGAGCGTCAGCGGTGATCACCCGCGCCGTCCGAAGGCCAGCTCGGCTCGCGATTGCGTGGGTCAATATTAAACACTTAACTCCACCTTTTGCTTTTCGCGGTCAAAAGAAATTCTTCTCTCGCTTTCGATATGCATTTGGTACTCAAAAGAAAATTGGCATGCGAAACATGCCGAATTATCGAAGATTTTCATTTAAAACGATACCTACTTGTGTTCGATCCCGTAAAGAGAATAATATTTTTATTTAAATAAATCCTTTTCACTTCAGTAACTGCTGCAAGTAGCCATAGAACTAAAATTAAGATAGGCTGGTCCCTACTCCTCATAGTCATTTATGTGACCGATTATATTAACATCCTAAGAATTTGCTTCTTCAATCAGTTTTTGCTAAAATTGTAATTGTGAAAAGCTGAAATATTTTTGTTTCATTCTTCCACGTCTTAAAGCCCAAGTATCTTCAAGTTACGTATGTGAAAACAATAATATGAAAAGTTAGGGTTTTTGATAATGAATACAGGATAGGTTATACGACGTAATCAGTTAGACACCACGCATTTCTATTTGTAACACGAAAATAATAATGGACATAAATTACTTGTTATGGTGGCCTATGTTTACCGAATTTACTACGTCAACTGGGAGAAGGCGAAAAACTGTCAGACCATCAGTGACAGGTTAGAACAAGGTAATCATGACATTATTCTATCAACAGTAACAAGCAAAACAGAATTTCTGCTTGACATTTAGCTAGCTTTCTTTGAATCATATCGAGTAACCTATCTCAAATGCAGCAAGAACATATTTTAACCCATCAAGAGCGACATAGAACTGATCGACTAAGCGACCAGCAACTAATATATAAGCCGTATTGACAGAGATATGCAGATGAAGGGAGGAAAATTGCACATGACCTGATGAAAAATATCACATGTACTGGTATTCAACAGTTCCTTTCCTCTCCAGTCGGAATCGGAAAAGGCTGGAACAGATTAAATATAGCATGGCATTTACAGACCTTTAAAATATTCTACCAGGTATTTACCTACATTCACAAATATGGTTAGTCTGTCTTGGTCATCCGATTATTTTGTGGAGCCTTGAAATGGAAACTTAATATGGAATGGAAATGGAATAAATTACGAGAAATAATGTAATACTTCGGGATGAAAAAATCGGCCAAGAAAATTCGATTAAAAAGTGAAAATTATATAAACAAAATTTAATATAAGCGTGGCACTATTAATGAATAGAATTTTGGAATAATACACTAAAAAGGGGAACTTGTTTGAAATATGTAAAGAAATTAATTTAAATTCACAGATACAGTCTTTTAGCTAGTGCATATAAATATCTGCAAAATTAACTACAGGGAGGTAAGCTAAAATCGGGAAAAACAATAGCGAACCTGATATATGATAATGAGCATCGGCAAGCTAAGAAAATTTCAAAAATAAAGTAAACAAAGAAAATAAGGGAAGTGTAGATTTAAAAGAAGTCGTATAGAAAGATTACAAAACGAAAGGTTAAAGGGCTGGAAATCTTGAGAGCGAGAACGTTTCGAAGATGAGGGAAGGGATGGAGTGCGAGCGAACCGCGGGCTGGCCGCGCATCACCGTGCACCCTTTAGCCTGCGCAGATGGGAGGACAGACGGTGTACGCTTCACGGCTTCCGTAAGAAGGAAGCAGGAGGAGAGAGGGAATAAAAACAGGAGTGCACGAGAGTATTGAAGTTTCCCAGTGAACTTTGAAGGAAAAAGTCGGTGGCGGAATGAAAAGGAATACAAAAGAGACGTACATCATTGGAAGGCCGCAGGAAATACTCATCAAGAGCATTGTTATATTTTTTCAAGCATTGACGGAATAAAGATGAAGGTCTGCGGGAGAGATCGCCAGTGTATTATCAAACAAACGGAATTAGTCAGGGGGAAGGGAAAAGAGGAAGCGAAGAAAAGCGATTTTAAAACAGTAAGACTTTCCTTAGGATCAGCATGCACCTCAAAGTTCCTCGTTTTCAAGTATCGAACGCCAAACCTTCAAGATAAAGGGAAAAACTCTTTATCGCCAAACTAAAGCCTACAATTTGAGTGTCATTTGAATAACCAGAGAGATGTGGCACCTAATTACGGCAGAAGAAGATGAGAATGATATACCTACTTTTTCAGACGAACATAAGAAGACACGACGTGAATGTGACTGCCGGGTGTAATTATTACATTAAAATATTTAAAAACTTAGGGCTGAAAGTTCATGTTGGCTTTACCAAGAAAATCCGTGGCTCAACATACTACGTAAAACACAAAAACATAAGAATCGAAGGATATGAGCATAAGACCTTTTTCTAAGAGTTATTCAATATTAAAAACAAAGTTTCAAATTTTAATGTCAAGCGGAAGCTCATTCTGACCAGGAAATTTTTAAATATTCATCTTTTAAAGAAGATGTACAAAAACGATACTTTCCTTACGTTATCACTCAACGTGTTGTTAGAAAAAAAAAGTTAATTAGAAACATTCAAAATTTCATGAGAGAGAATACGTAGGCATTACGTGTATTTCTATTGTGTAGGCTATGAGATTAAGGATAATATAATCCAGAGAAAAGTGATTTCAAATATTAAAACCTAAAATTTCAAGTCTAAAAATATCAATAAAGGGGATGATCAAGCAATTACGTTTGACTCTAATTGAGAACTTTCAAAAAACCGTACTTCACAGCGTAAAAATTTCCCGTCAAAGGAAACACCAGCAAACGGTATGGTTTTGCACTTTCATTAAGGAGACAAATTCCAATTATTCATTCTAATATCGTTAAGATTATTTTTATCATTCACCATATATATGCGAAACACAGACATATATTTAGTTCTCAGGTTAAGATTTTGGAAAAACATCACTTTGTTGACAATTACTTCGTGTCATAATAAATTAAGCTTTTAAATATGCTTCCATTCTATACGGTTAATTAACAAGTAACGTCCGTAGTTAGAAATATGACACGGCGTTGTGGCTTTATTAAGTCACGGCGTTGTGGAGAGAAATTAAATTGAAAACAGCAAAAGGTGATTTTTAATCTATTATAAAGGGAATTGTGGAATAGTAGCAGATATTTTTCTCGCCAAAAATGTTTAAAATCCTAGACGAGCATGCATTAATTTTTATTCAAATATGTAATCAATGAGCAGGCACTGCTTCAAGAGTAAACTCATTCAAGTCAACTGCTTTGAGTAATTATGGTCGGGTTCCAATCCAAGTATAGTACATACAAGTAAGCACTTAGCATATACCATGTACTATGGGCTAGTATACACTTGGTGTGTACCAGTAAATTGGAACGGACAACTAACCAAAAGAACACAATGGTAAGCGTTGTATAGCGGTGAAGATCAGCGTGCGATGTGACAGCGATTTCTCAATGGATAAGGTTCGCAACGTAAACATTTTAATAACCTTCCAGTTGTATTTATAAAGAAAACTTCTTTCAAATAAATATAATCAGAGCTGAATCGCCGTTAAAATGATAGCATAATGCAAAGAATAAAGAAATACACACAACTAATATAAAGCACGTGATACAGTTTTCGCACTAATCCGTTTTCACAAAACTCATAAATAAGTTTTTAATGCGATATTAGTAACTAATAAGTGCTTTATATTCACTAACAAAACTTGGAGAATAAATCAAAATAAGTCGATTAAATTTTAAGATTCACTAATATACTCACATGGCCACTCATTATTTAAACCATAGAGTTATTAAGGTACATACTCTAAGATTTAAACACTTCGAAGCCATGTTTTTTATCACGGCTTCGCGAAATAGTACGCCGCTTTTCCTCGAACTAGCCCTCTAACGGTCGTGAAGTTAGTCCAAAGGCTTAAAACGTAACGTCACTTCCGCAAACAGGAAATTTTAGTACGGCCAGTATGCCTTGATGTAGATTGGAACACGGCCTACATTTATCCACTCATCATTAACTTCTTTAATCGTGTATTAAGTGTTTTTATTAAGACCGAAAATAAACTCATAAAATTTTGTTTCAGCTCTTAAAAAAATTAGCGTTTAACTTCGGAGAGATATTTTCCACGGAATTTAAACTCTTTATAAAGCTTTAAATTTAGACCCTAAAGAGGATTACTGATAAAAATAAATGGATAAATATTGGCTAAATGCTCGCTTTCCTGCAAAAATATGTAAATAAATACGGAGAAAAATTTGTAAATCAACAGAAATTAAAAATGTTTGAAACTATACCAACAATTAAACAAATAGTTTCAGGCTTAACTTTGTGGAACTCTTTCAATGAAAGAAAGAAACTTCAAATAGTTTCCTTAAAACCTTGAAAAAGTAGGTGTTGAAAGTGACGGTTAACCGTTGAAATCTGGGTCAGGAAGTATCGTGAATAAAAGTGTGAATTAATACTATTTGAAGTTTCCTCTTTCTTTCATTGTACCAACAAATTTGATGAACGAGAAAATCAATCCAATTTCTTATATTTTCTCCACATAAAAATTCAAACTTACATAGTCGACTTTTTAAAACATTTTATTGACTATTCTTTCCAATTTCAACTGAAATTTTTCAAATTCCTTAGGTATCCATATGAATAGTATTTAACTATTTATAAAACAAGAGCTAGTAGAGAAACATTCACCTTACAACAATAAACGTGTTTCGAAGATCGTACAATTTATTTTTTTCTCTGAAAATGAGTGGTATATTTTTTATGCCCAACATAATTTCACTCATGCACGATGAAGATAGAAATAACCATACCTTGAGAGAAACACTGTTATTTTAATCTACAATTTATCGACACAATGGAAATTTTCATTTTCAACGTACCTACATGGTATTATAAACTACTAGCTGAAGTTACCCGTTGAATTTCAACGGATGTGAAAAAAATTGAATTTATTTTATAAGAAAACCACAAAACCTGAAGAGTACTGTCAGAGTGATAATTTGAGGTGTTCGTATCCTATCTTGTTTGTTGTGATCGTTGTAATTCTTTCGTTTTCCATTTCGTGCACGGAGAGTTGAGTGATTGTTTGTTCTCTTTAATGCACGGGAAACCCAATAATGGGCCACGAAGACTCATTGCTACTTAATAAATAGCACCTAGGTTGATAGATGGTGACCTCGTCCCTCAAGTTCTCTTGAGCCGTCTTCTGAGTGAATAACAGTTTGAGCATTTCCCTTGTGTACATAAATATTTGCATTGAATGACTTAATTCAATTCCGCCATTCACCGTTGATATGTGCGTTGAGTATCTTAATCAGGATAGGAGAGTAGAGTATAATCCAGCGGTTGACAACGTCAAAAGGAGCATTTTCAATAGCAGCGATTTTTATTTATCCTATGATTCCTTCAATACCCGGACTATGCCTTTGGCATAAAGGGTGGCTATATTCATTGTTTCCTAAATCATAATCATTGGTTACAAAATTAAAAATCTATGGTGATCAGTCATAGTGCACTTGCCAATTTTCATGCACCGATGACGTCCATTGCGCAGAATATCCGTTATTCTTCCGGGTAAGAAGCATGTAGTGACGCAATTTAATTTCCACCATCTTAAAACAGATTGAAGTTTCGAAACAAATGGCTCAATATTAGAACCAGATTTTTAGCTGGTTACCCGTCAGTAGGTTCGGTTAGAATGAAATTTGTGCGGTTCGTAGCGTAATCCGAGAAACACCACGGGGAGATTATCATGAGATTGCTGGTTGGCATGTCTTTGAGCATCCAAGGATAACCTTTGTCGTTTTTCATGTCGTTTTCGTGAATGTAAGTAAACTGCATTTTAACACGTTTAAGTATATATCAATAACTCGTAAAGTTTATGTGGGAATTGGTCTAATAAACAGTTCGTAATCATAATGAGAGGAAGACGGTTCCAATACGTGTAATACCTATGAGTATTAAACTATAATAAACGACGCCGTATTTGTTGTAGCAACAGAGGCATTATTAACATTATTATTCGCTGTACGTAAATATTCTTCCACGTTTAATTCCTTTATGTGTATCGTTTTACACATAAGTGTTCTCTCGTATGCAGTTCCCTTTTATGAGAGCTACTTTGAGAATAGACATTGAAGAGTATACCTGTAAATATGCATTGAATATATCGATTACCCCCCGAAGCAATCTATCATGGGGCCCTTGGGACTCAGGGCCCTTCTTATACAAATTTTCTTTCTACGTGCTATCATGGGCCGGCAGGAAAACTTAATGCCAGATGAATGAATATCCTTTGGAATTCACATCTCTGGTTGTCAAGGAAATTACTATTGTTGATTAAAGAGAAAAATGTCAGATATTTCAGCAAAAAATATAATATTCAAACAATTACGAAGCGTAAAAGAAAATCAATTGAAAGAATTAGAAACTTCATTTATTCAGCCATCGGATAAAAAAAATTTCAGCCCTCTATCTTGAGTAAAAGTAATTTTTAAAAGCAAAAATAAAACCACTGCATCAAACCCAATGCTTAGCATGGACCACAAGGGACCCCCAGGGGGGGCCTTTGGGGGCCCTGACAGATTTTTAATATAGCCTATGTTTCATCCCGGTACATTTTATAACTACATACAAAATTTCAGCTCAATCGGTTCAGTAGTGTTTGCGTGATTGAGCAACAGACAGACAGACAGACAGACACCATTCAATTTTTATATATTAGTATGATATATTTCACGACAATGTGGCAGCCGTTTGGCACAACTGGCACGCTAGTGATAAACAATGCAGGAACTACGATGGTATTCTAAATCAACTTGCATAACTTCAAACGACGCCAGAGTGTGGCAAACCTTATTAATTAGTACACCACAGCTCTCTGTTTTAACTGCTTCGTTGCAGCCGCAATATGGACCCACAGGAACGAGGATATTTAGGAGTACATTTACAGTGATGGCAAAAGGGTGTTTGCTGGATGAAGGGGAATACTAATGAATAATTGTCAAATATGGAAGAAGACAAGAGGAAGCACATGGAATAAATCAGAAGCATGCGATAACATTAGCTGGACGGCACATGGAGCAGTAGAAGATGGTCATAGAGGGGAGAATATTGGCAAGAATTGGAGAGGGAGGAGAAGAATAAAAATTCTGGAAAACATGGAGGATAAAGATAAGAAGTAAAAATTGAAATATTAGAGAATAGAAATCAGAAAGAATAATAGAATTTAACATCATTTATATTTAACTTAGAATAACTTTCGCCTTTAGTGCCACATTTTGAAAATAATACCAAATTTTATGGGGGTATTTGGACCTCATGAAACCCTTTCTCCCATTTCGGTAGATAATGATGGGGACCATAACTAACTAAGCAGCGGTCCTTTTGACGAAGAATGTCGCGATTAAAAATGTCAGTTTCTTCCAGAGATCCCTGAATTATTTGTGTGTATTTGAGCAGGAATACCGCTCTGAGACGGACCAGTGGGTTGCAGTTTCATAAGAGATATATTATATTACCTCAAGATAAAACTACAACCTACGCACTTTTTCTGATGGCAGAATTTAGAGCCACGGGTGGAAAAGAGAAAAGATCAAGCCATTTGACCTGAAACACGCAAACATCAAACGCTGCAGGGCTGATCTCAAAGTGAGATCAGCTAAATTCCATTGAAAACTTTGTCGTTCATTAATGCGACAAGTTGACGATGCATTCTCTGGACTTCGAATATGAATTTTTCCATCTCCAACAGGCAGGCTGACTATAAGCCAATCCGTCCTTCTAACGCTCACGACACGTATGGTATTACATTACTGAACTAAATGTTATTGGTAAGCTCACACATAGTGTTTTTATTGAAAATATGGAAGAGCCGGTTAGGCAACAAAAACACAATGTTAATCAGATAATTTGGGGTTGCACGCTGGAGATATAAGAACATAATTGAATTTTTTCACGAAACGATATGTTATTCATCCATCGTGAGGCTAATATTGCCAATTTTTATTGGGCACCATACCACATAGTCTTCCTAATAGAGACAGTACCACATCGAGAGGTAGGTAGTATGAATTGTGGCACTGAGTTCAGGGTAACTGAAGCGTGTTACCGCTTTAATATTATACCACTATTATACAAACTAGGATGGAAAAAATACGATGGGTAATATGCTGAAAGTCTGGTTATTAGAATAAGAAATACTTGCTCCAGGCACTGTGACCGATGCACATTCCTACCTTCAAATACTGAGCTACATGATCATGAACAATCAGTACGGGAAAGTAAGACATATATAAAGTGTGAACTATTCAATAAAATAACCCTAGGATCACATTCTAATGCAACAGACCCCAACAATTGAAATTCAGCAGACGATATAAATTAAATTCCGATCTATTATTAGGTCCTTGTATAAATGTCAACTTTAGGGATTCAAAAATATAGTAAAAAAACTTCCATGCTTAGAACGTATATACTTAGCCATTACGCCGTTCCTTTTCAAGGTAGACAAGGTCAAAGAACTTAGTTATTGCGGTTTGACCTCGGAAACAGGCTCTCTTTTAATAATTTCCTCCATAATGCCCAATCCTTGGATACCTCTTCTCCTTCTGTTGCATTCATGTATTACTTTATACACGCTCTCCAAATCTTAAGACTCATAGGGCCGATTGCTCGAACGCTGTTTACCCGTTGCCGTGTTGTAGACGGCAAGTAAACGGGGGCAACGGCTTGCTCAAACGCTGTTTTGGCAAAACGGTGATAATATTCCTCCACTTCTCCAGTCTCTTCCACCACATTTACCCACGACTTTCATGGTCTACCCCTTCTCTCACGCCAGTTACACCACTATCACATATCAGGGGCGCAATCATGGTTCTCAATAACGCGTGTGAACGCGTTATCGTCATTTTCAGATTTCGCTCATAATAGCGAATAAGTAATATTCATTATTCCAATAATGTCAGGTGCTTGTAATTATTAGATTCTATAGATGAGGTGGGTTTTTTTTTTGTTTTTTTTTGGCAAGGGCCTAGCCATGTTGAAACACCGGTTCCCATCAGAACACCGAAGTTAAGCAACGTTGGGCCCGGACAGAGGTTGGATGGGTGACCCTCCTCCATACCTGCACCAGGCGTGGATGGAGAGGATAATACTCCCTCCAGACCACCGGGAGATATACCCAGACCGGGAGAGTTAGAGGGAGTACACCCTCCATCCCTGCTACTGGGGCGAGGCGGAAGAGGTCAATCCTCTATACCTCTACCGTGGTGCTCTTGTCCCCTGTCTGCAAGTGGCAGACAGGCATGGGGTTGGCACAATGGACCAAGAAAGGTCTAAGTGCCCGGGCTCCTGACGAAGGCCCCCCCAATAACAATCTATCTATCTATCTGAGATGGGTTTTAAGATCAGTAACTGTGAGGATTGCCCTTCTAGAAAGGTTTGCGTTTTGGATTACGATACCTAATAAAAAGGGAGGAATCAGGTGAGATTTTGTGGAACATGAACATAATAACAACTTAGAAGGTGCAATTTTCCACAGATAAAAATTTATTCGACCCGGGTTTCGATGCAATGCATCATCATCAGGTACATAAATTTGTAAATCAAAGTATAAATAGTAGTATAAATTATAGTATAAATTTTTATATGTGGAAAGTTGCATCTTCTAAGTTCTTATTACGATACCTAATGACAACGCAAAAGAAGGAACCTTGATCCTAGCCCAGTTTCGTTATTCGACTCTCTTCCATTCTTTAAACTGGGCTAAACCAACCAAGTACACTCCTTTCATATAGGTAAATTACAGAAATATCCAACCAACATTATTTTTATCCTACTTTTACCACAAACACTTCCAAAGTACTCCATTCCCACTGAATTTAGCCTACTCCTCTGCTAATCCTGACATCCTCAGGTTTCGCGGCCATATGTAAAAGTCTGGAAGAGAACACTTTATAACGCATACATTTTCGCTTACCAAGATAAACACTCATTCCGTGATATACTGCGCATACTACCCATTCCTTCTAGCACTCGCGCGCATTTTAATCTCTTCATAAATACCAGTACTGATGAATCCCTTCACAAACAATTGGCCAAGGTACACAAATCGTCCACTTGTTCAACAATTTCATTTACCCTTACCATACAATCATTCTTCCAACTCTCTCAGTCATAAACAACTACTTCGGTCTTTGACTCATTTACCCTCCAATCCGCCAGATTGTTTCACAGAAGTTATAAAGGAGTATCTGCATTTCCCGTGGGCTCTCAGACAGCAACACAGCTTCATCTGCATACAATATGGCTCGTATATTAATATTGACGGTCACTAAACTGCCATTATCAGTACATTCATCTCTAACACATCCATAGAAATACCAAACTGCCTCGGAGACAAAACGCACTCATGCTTTACGCCCTGTTATATTTCAAACCAGCCACTTAAGACCCGATTATCTCCCAAACTTGCCTTACAATTATCAGACATCACCTTCCATAAATTGAAAAACTGCTCATTTACCCTATAGCCCTTCAAAACTTTCTAGAACTTATTTTGCCTGTACATCTTAATACACGCTATACTTTCTTTCTGACGTCCCCACATTATTCTAGCAACTATTAAAGTGTGAACAGCTGATCACCACATCCCCTTCCAAGCATACACCCACAGTGCACACCCCAGATCTACCTCACTCTTTCAATAAATATTTTACTGAACATTTTTCCCGGAATACTCAATAAGCTAATTGCAGCACTGCATCATCAGTGGTTTTTACATTATGTCTCCCCAGCACAGGGTCGGGGGAAGAGGGGGCGTTGTGTTTACGCCTCATCTGGCCAAATTAAAATAAATCCAAGTCAAGTCCCCACCATTCTATTAGCCCATTCTTGAATAGAGGAATGCGAAGGTAGTTCCATATTTTTTAAAATGCCACCATGAGAAATTCATTTGAGGCCAGGATTCGAATCCGGACCTCCCTATTGCTGGCCATGTGTGTTAGCCATTTACACAACCAAGCCGTCTTAGTTGAATGCGAATTTCAGCTAATGTGTAACTTTTTTGACATTGCCTGCTCCGAAAGGGAATGGCACAATGGTAAGGTGTGTATACTTTGTACGTATGTGTAACTGGCTAACACACCTGACCGGTACTTGGGATATCCGGGTTCGAATTCCGGTCAGTTCAAATAATTTTTCATGGCGAATTTCATCCCATCTCAGTAATAAATGTGTTAGAATCATGAATGAATGTGTTATCAATTATAGGTGAACATGAAAAAAACTCGGAATTGCTAAATGCCTTTGAGGTTTTCTGACCTCTTCCGAATTTTCTCTAATAAGGTACACTAGAAGTGTCCTGTTATTACCATGATTTTTCAAGCTAGTCAACAACTGAAAAAATCTATTCAACTCGGCAGCGTGATTTCGTCTAGCGTAATAATTAGGCAAAAATACGAAATTCATGATTACGAAGCACTACAGGGTACTTTAAAGGTGGTGGAGCACCTTCTCTAATTCTTGGTTAAAACTTTCGCGGGTCATTATCACTGTATGTTTGTTTTTTCGGGTGTACCCCGCGTACTATGACCAGGTGTGAAACCTGACGTTTCGTGGCCGTTGCTGGCCACTTTATCAAAACACTCATTCCCTTTGATAAAGTGGCCAGCAACGGCCACGAAACGTCAGGTTTCACACCTGGTCATAGTACGCGGGGTACACCCGAAAAAACAAACATACACCTTCTCTAAGCCGATTGTCACATTAGTGGTCCAAATACCTATACGTGTCACATAACGCTACCCTAAAGAAGTATTGAGCGATGCATTTAGCACAATAAAGGTGAAATGCAAATTAAAGAGAATACAAGACAAACACTGCTTGCTCAGTTGCATAAAAAGTTTTGAAAATCGTCGACAAGTCTGCACAAGCATGGCTCTTATTTTGATACAGCTTTACTTTAGATAAAATATCTCAGGGATGCCTGTTCGGCAGGTTGTCTAGAGAAGCGGAGTGGAATTATACTTCAACATGCTTCAACGAGGCTTCATACCTAGAGTAGCTCCTGCATCAAAATAAGGTTTCTTGGTTACTCCGGAGATGCTTGATAACGATCGTTCACATCCACTATTACGCAAGATTAGGATTTCCTCTAGCTGAAAGTAATACTTCGTGATAAAAGAAAACATTTTTTCTGCCTTAATCCTGACTAGCATGATACATATGCACCTGCACTTCACTTACTATTCACAGTTCGACCGCGGCAGTTTAAAATTATTCATGAGCAGATCCATTCCGAGTTAAAGAAAAAAACTACGGTGCCTCCAAGAAGAGCTACAAAGAAACGGCATGCCCAGTTGGTGTGTCGACGGCAGAGAAATTAGAATGTTTATTGAGAGCACCTAGGGAGGCGAGCAGAAGATAAAAGGACAGGAAGTTGGAAAAGGAGAATGGGGATGGAGTGGAGAGCGATATTCTTTGGGCGCCTGTGCCAGTCGTGTTGACGCTGAACGCATTGCGCATGCTCCGGAGTCGCCCACGCCTCACCCCTACGCCCTCTTTCTCCCCCCCCCACTTCCCCTCCATCCCCTAGACGCTCCTCTGTACGCACTCTCATTCTCAATGGAACAGTCTCCGCGCGCGTGAAGTTTGTCTCGCAAGTGGCCGAGAGAGGGGACGCCGTCGAAACGCCGATAGAGGGCTCTCACCCCGCGAGTGCATCCCCCGAACTGACGAGTGCAACGATGAAGGAAGTCGCAGGATCATACGTGGATGGAGATCATCGCGTGTGAACCATGAAAGAGAAGTGATTTTGTTTACTCATCGAATGAGCGGGTGGTTTCCGCAGATGTGTACACTAGTTTCGAAAAGAATGGATATTCATCCTTAAGCATCGGACAACTTAAGACCGCCACCTTTTCATTAATTATAAAGTGTGGTGGCGAATTAATCCAAGGACTAAACACAAAAAGTTCGGACTTCACGATTTGCTCTTCATTTATGCGTTATCAACGATCTGCATATTGCTATTCGTGTTTTGTTTAGTGAGTAGTAACGCAATGGACGTATCTTTATTTCTACAATGAACTACGAAAACCTGCCAAGTGACTAAATAAAGTGTCAGTTGAATCTTTTCCATGTGAGCCAACCTTAATTCTAACGGAAAAACACGTACATACATTGAATACCAATGCATCAGCGGGGCTCAACTCGGGCCGAGTGTGAATTGATCATCATGTTCCACGAAAATCATTCCATGCACCCGGTGGGCTGGCCCACAAAATTTCTCCCGCTCGATCGCTAATCCCATTAGCCACCTAGTTCCCCGTGATTAGTAGAACCACAAGAGTTTAGAGCGGACACAATAAAAATGACAGCCGTTATAGACTTTTCCCGCATGGACCAGTTAGAAGCGGCCGCGATGGCGCTCACTAATCTGACCCTCGTTAGTGATAGGGATTCCGACGGAAACCCCTTGCGAGATGGACATCCCAACTGGAACAAATTTAAATCCTTGCTGATGAACTTCACGCGTTTGCGCGGTCATTACCGCCACCGGCAACACCAGGCGCACGGAGGTCTGGGGATGCTGAAGGGTATGAGCGCACACGCCCTGGACGGCGGAAGGCACCGAGGCGTCGGGATAACGGACGAGGTCTGGCTGGACGCTAACACGTACGGGTCCAATGGAAGCGGGATCAACTTAACCTCTACGTCCACAACGCAAACCTTCTTGGAGGACTCCTTCGCTGGGAACGATCACGGAGCGGAAGCTGGAAACCAGGGAGTTCCCATGGGACTTCTCGATGAATGCGAACCGTTAATTGATCTCTTAGACTTTTGCCACCTCTACTACATTCCGTTCATCATTTTGGTGGGACTCGTGGGCAACCTACTTTCATGTGTAGTTTTCCTTAACACCCATTTAAGACTGAGAAGTTCCAGCTATTATTTGGCCGCCTTGGCGACCGCTGATCTTGGCTTCCTCGCGACGCTTTTCTTGGTGTGGCTTAACAATAACGCGGGCGTTGTAGTATTCAACAGGGATGGATGGTGCCAAGGCCTAGTCTACGTATCTTCCGTATGCAGGTAAGTGTGGCATTCCGTCACATCCCTCATCAATGATTAATTTGATCGCTTTCCGCCGAAGGCTAACTCGAGCGTGACATTGAATAAATTACTTTAAATTACTCTTTCTCTACTTCCCGCGGCAAAAGATCACATAGCATTCGCAAAAGAACGCACGATCGCGTCTACATTTTCTTAGACCCTTGACTGCCCTTATGTGTTTTTTAAATCTTTTATCATGCATTGCAAATTATTTTATTCATCGTATACTATCGCAATGATATCCCAAGTGTGATGGTGCTGGTAGTTTGCACGCGGTCAGCTGTAGTGGCCAAATTCGGATAATGGATTTAATTAAAAATAAAAACCATCAATTCTTTGTTCCATCATATGAAAAATAAGATAAAAGCTAACTATCAGTTCTTTTGTAGCACTTTGTGTAAAATAAAATCCTTGAATTATCATATCATTATTGCCATATCGATCGTCCACTGCACATGAGCATCTTAGGAAAAGCAGTCTTTGGGCTGTTACAGGCAACTCAATGTTAAAAAAAGGGATACAATGTTATGATTTAATAACCTATTACGCAGGGAGAAATTCATCGTAGGGTAATACACTACAGATGCAAAGAAATAGGTTATATTCATCATTAATAAACACAACTATGTGTTATATTTCATAAAGCCTAATGTACATCTCGATAATCTCGCCAGGGTGAAACGGTTTTAAAGTAGCGCCACATCGGCCAGTATGAATGGCCGCAGGTAACCGCCACAAAGCCGGCGGGATCGAGCTAGCCGATAGTGTGCCCGCGGGTTAACCCCGAGGTCGCTACGTCGAAATCAGCTCCGGGCAAGAGTGGCGTGATTGCAATTCCATCGTCCAAAATTAGAGCGCATTAACGGTGTAAAATGGCATCAGCTCTTCATGCATCAAAGAGATAATGGATCCCAGGAACACACTCTCACAACGAAAATACTGCCCTTCCGAATCCACATGGCCTGAACAGATAGTCGTTGATCTATTCCTGAGGATGATCCGTTAAATCATACGACCTAGAATTTAAAAAACTTTAAGGATAGGGGGCCATGAAGGAGTTTGAGTAACGGTTCCAAAGCCCTCATGCGTAGGGTTTAACCTCAAATATGGATGAACTCTGAAATAAACGTTTGAGCACGACTACATTATGGGACAGTCAATTATATAACATTTTAAAGAAAAAAGTAATTGACGCCATAGCAACTTACAATGACAAATTAAAAGACTAGTTATATGAACTCCATAAGTTAACAACTGAACAGCCACTTCACCGCAACACTGGATCTTTACCTGGAGTTTTGATGGGATGTAAGGCAATAGTTAGTAATGACACCGCATTAATCTTGATTAAAGGAAGGTTCTCACGAACAAGATGATATTGTACCTGTTGAAGTACAATATCATGATTAATGCATCTTAACATCAAGTTCGTTGCGTGCTTCAAGTCTTAGAGGAATGTAATTTGGGTAACCAATGTACTAACAGCCTCTGTACTACGGCTTAGAGTCCACAGCATGTACAATGCAGGGATTAAGATTAAAATTTAATAATGCTACCTCAGGAATGATGGGGAGGAACTTATATATCACGAAAGAACTATTTGCAGTTTTCCGCTATCAAATGTTTTATGCGACCGGTTTCGATGCTTTAAGCAATGATGTGAAACATCGAAACCAGCTGCATTTAATATTTATCAGTGGAAAACTGCAAAGAGTTATTTTTTCGTCGTTAAAATATAGGGAGAGGACTATGAATTAAGTTTGGTAGTAGCGATTCATTTCCAATGTGTTTAGTAAAAATAAGAAACAGTTTTGCGCCACTGAAGTGTACACACTCAATGGGGTTGTTACTAGCGCTCCGATTAGCAGCGATTCAATAAAGTTTTGGTGCGCTCCGAAAAATTACAATACAGGATCACAAATTCTTAATGCAATTATTGCTTCGTACAAAAGGACGTGACCCGAGCGAATCATCGAAGAAGTAACTTTGAAGTAAATTCAACTCAAAGAACTCCAAGAACGCTTCAGTTCAAAGAAGTAAATTCAACTGCACACAAAATCACAAATGTTAGATTCTAATTTTACCATGCCAAATTTCGACCAAGACTAACTCAAAAGACGAACATTTTAATAACAACATCACTAAATTTTACGCTTCGTAAGTAGCTGGCCTTTGAAAAGAGAATTTGATCGAAAGTGACTACATAGCCAATCTGGTTCGATTCTTATATAATTATGAAATTCCAACGAAAAAAACAATATTGTAAAAAAATTACTTGATTTACATTTCCATGGTTTTCCAGTGACATCTTTTTAAAAAATTGCAATATCCCTAGGCTATGGCATCCGGTACCATTTTATGCATCCAAGAATATAGTTTTCATGCAGTGAAAAGGAAAAGGTTAAAATATTGATGCAAATTATTTTATATCCATTAACAGAGCTAAATTCTTTCTCATGCAACTGCTTCGTGGGGTCTTATCGTTACTAATAAGGCATAAGCGTCAGCTACGTTAAATTTTCAGTACACAACGAAGCAGTGAAAGGCGATGATTGTAGATTCTTACCCGGGTTTTCTTATTCTTCTAAGCTCACTAAAAGCGAGTAAACGACGCCCTCATCTTGGAGGCCGACGTAACAGCGACTCCATGGCAAGGACGTCAATTACTCTCAAAATAAGGATTTTAAATGCAAATTAACAGCCTCTCACCTGATACCCATGGTCGTTATCGATAATACGTATCCTTATGAGATGAAAGCTGGACAGGTTAAACGTCAAAGGTGCCTACTGCAGCTACGGATCATAAGGCTGAATGCCAACGCAATTTCCATGACCTTAAGCAGCAGTAATCACGCCATTTATTCCAGTAAAACGTGAATCCTTACTGACCTATCCTGTAATTTAATTGTTAAAGACCATATTCTCGGAGTTCTTTTGAAGACTTTGTAGGGCGAACATCTATTCACTTGGATGATACAGGACACTGAGACCATTAACTTGTAGAAGTCCTTACTGCATGGATAAATGTGCAAATTAAAGTTTCAACATTCTACGATATAAAGATTTTCTTTTCTACTTTAAATAAACAGTAGATATTTTTTAACCGTTTTATCATTCTGAGACTTTCATTTCCAGATTTTAACTTTCCCATCGTCCCGCTACGGACGATAAAACTGACTATGCACGAATTAACATTTAGATTATTTTGAATACGTCATAATTAGATGATAATGCTCATAAGATTATCATATTCCTCCTTACGCTTCCGGGAAATTTATTCCAAAAAAATCTTATATGAATTACCCAAATATTTCATTCGCCATGTTTACATTTGAAATGAATAGTTCTTGTAGTTTTGTAAATACATATTTGCTGCGAAAAATATTTTTTTCAAACCCCTGAAAGAGCTTTCATTTTGAGCACATTCTCTGCGGCGTACCGTCAGCTAATTAACAAATAACATGGCTGCAAAGTTTTCCGAATTCCGGGCTGAGCGAGCGTTTCATGAGACTACCTAAAAGAATCAATACAGGCCAACCATAACTTGAAATGACACCAGAATCAGACTCAATAATTAACTAGCTAAACTAAAAATCTAAGAAATGGCAAGTCAAATTCTTAGATAGTCCTTACTCTCGGATATACTTGAGCTATTGTAATCATGAAAGAAAATCTGAAGAATCAAAAGCTTTAAGAAGATACGCAAGGTTTTGTGATTTGAAAAATATCATTAACGATTATAGAGAGGGTTGGGAACATTTATGACAAATTCCTAGCCCTGACTTAGATTGCCGTTCAATAGACGAGTTACTTATTAGTAACGTAAACTAACGAATCTATGTATAATTGTTTTGTTTGAAACAAACAGAAATTGATATCACATAAATGGAGAATTTCTTTTATTCCACTGGTTCGTGAATTGGGTATTGAATGTGACCAAACGTTAGTACATCACGCCAACTTTAAAAATAAATGATGGATGTAACCAACAATTTGGTCTAGGAAAATTACTTTCAGATCCATTAATCACCTTAGCATAGCAAGAAAAGCATGTGCACATCATAATCACAAAGAATCATCCAAAAAACCGAGCTTTACACCAAACCGGGGAATAATCTCAAGCCCGGGGTGAACAATCTCACTTAAAAAACAATGCTCCTCGGTAAATATAGTTTACGTATGAAAACAGCTATGTTGGAATAGATGTGGTAACATGATATCTTGCTACCTCGTGGACCTCCAGACTGTTTGTCCCCGCAGACTATTACCCGCTAAGAGCCGACAGCGGAATTTTCCTTGATGCCACACTTCACCAGGAACAATTTCGTCGGCGGAGGCAAAGCACCTGCCCCACTTGCTCCCAATTTGCACTTAACAGGGCGCCGCGCCCAGTAAAAAAGCGCCACATTGTCCCAGTCTCCATTGCGTTGACAACAATAAGTATAATCTCAGGCATTCAGTAAGAGCCAACACGGTGCTTGCATCAAACGGTGACGGAAAATGGAAGTGAGACATTCCAGCACTTTCTCAACGGATTTACAGATAAATTAAGAAAGCTCTGATGAGATGAAATGTTTTCCACCGAATATTTTACCAAATTGAAGACGAGTAACTGAACTCCTTCCATTTTTTTTCAAAAGAACGATAGTGGTTTGGCTTTTACAGCAGGCGTTAGAACTGATCGTTTATTGCTTGGTGGCGACACAATCAACAGATATTCTTTGGTAAGTTTATCATTAATGCGATTAATATGTATTTCACTAAACAGCAAGTAAAATAATAGGAAGATTGATTTAAATAAAAAATAAAGTTAGAATTCAATAAATTAATAAGGTTTATTTTGACAAGCCAAATGGATAGCTTCATTGTCAGAAAATTGAAACTGAAATTTACTTTTGCTACTGATACCAAAAATATAGTTTTTATCTTCCATGAAAGGTTACCTTTTGAGGCACATTACTAAATGCTAAACTCGCTCAAATGCCATAAAATTTAAAAACTTTTGCATGTGATCAGAGAAAATTATACTTTACGATGAAGTCTCACCATGCTCACACACCTAAAATAAAAATTATTTTCGTTCTTCTTCGCCTCATGGGATTTCATTTGAATACTGGAGTTTATCTGACGCAACGGAGACTGCCGCATAATCTGCCGCGAGCATAACTGCGAACTTCTAACCGCATTGTGTAATGCCACTAGAATTTTCTTGGGAGGTCTAGGAAGCATAGTGTAAATTGACACAGGCAATTTTACGGAGTACTCTCTTCCATGCTTTCTTCATTAATCGCTTCGTTTTGGAGGCTTCTGGTCTTGTTTTGGTAGTACATATATGTGATGATAGGTTTAGTGGTAGCTTTATGAATTCTGGTATTTGTTTCTACTCTATTATGTTTGTTTTTCCAAAAAGTTTTTTTTAAGTGTCTTTAAAAAGGTTATCGGATAGCTTGTTTGCTTTAATGGCTTGCTGTCGAACATCATTTTCAATATCCCCATGACTGAACACATCAATCTCTAAATAGCTAAGCGTCATTGTTCAATAATATTTTCTCTCGCTTCCAGTTTACATGAAAGAGGGTATTTATATGTGAAGAATTTATTTTTTTGCCTATATTATCATTTTATACTTTTTTTGAGGTAGTATAGAACAGATGTAGTAGACGCTGAAGCTAATCTTCATTTTCGGCGAATAATACGGCTTATTATATTCAATGTATTTATTTCTGTCTTATAATGAAGAATGCGTAGTTAGATGATCTATCTGTCTTAAAGCGTTTTTTTCCTCTGCCGAAGTTAAGTAGCTTTTTACCAAGTTAGTAATTATTTTTGCTGTTATATATAGGTCTGTATCAATGAAATTAATTCCCATGTAATCCTTAAAATTAGTTGGTTCACCCTTTTAAACATGTGACTCATCGAGCCTGTTTTCCAGCGTTCTAGGATATAATGCTTTTCCGGAATCATTCGTATTCGTTTGAACAACTCTCGCCAATGTTTTGGCCTCTTATACTACTAGCTCACTTGCGTTCACAGGCGAAAACCTTGTGAGTAATTTTGAGAAGTCACCAACGAATCTAGAGAGTTTGTGAATTGAAGTAACGATTTTCTATGTTTCCTATTGTGTTCTGGGCAGAAATATCATAATTCTATAACTTTTCATAGGTCTCCCATGGCATAAATAAATAAAAGAAAACTTCAATAGAAACTTCTTTCCTCATCTATAATGACGATTTGAGATAGAGGGCAAAGGCATGAAAGAAGATAAGTACAGACACTACATACGTTTTACATGTAATGGAGGAACCACGTCTGCACTTAAAAATGAAGAAGGAATAAAATGAAACAGTAGGCTATGTCAGGTGAAAAAAGCGTAATAATTTGATTTTTACGCTTATTAAATTCAAACTCTAATCGGTCAAACACTCTCTTGAAATTACTTTCAAACACTGTAGATATCCTGAAAACTCCTTCCTGAAATTAAATATTTTGCTATACCAACATCTAAATCTCGACCGAACTCGACCAAAAAACAAATCTACTTTTTTCCTCCCAACAGGTCAGTCATCAGGAGACAAAGTCTGGCAGATTACAATTATGCTTGCCAAACAGAGGCAACTGTTATGCTTATGCTATGACTAACTTGGTAATGACTATCCAGGGTCTTGTTTTCTCATTACGATAGAGTAGCAGTTCTCTCCCGTGAAGCCACGACCATCATAGTTTTTCGGCTGGTTCCCTAACATTAGTTAACAAATTTTACCAGCGGAATGAATTACTCCGCTGGAAGATTACATGAGTTACTGACGTTGAAGCCCAGGAGTATATGAAATTGGTGGAAGTCCTATCAAATATCTAATGGTTTTTCAGCTATTACTTGCATGATTATAGTTCAAACATTCCGCTTCGTTGAGATATGTCAAAAGCAGAAGAAAGAGATGAGGGCTACGTAAGCACGATTTTTATACTCTGGGTCAGCGGTTTTCATCATTTGTCAACTTGCGTACGGGTCATTCCATGTCAAGTGGTCTAGGGCTCCCCGATCGACCATCTCGGATTTTAATTAAATTTTGTGTGGATAGTTGTACATACCTTTAATGAAAATGTGTTAATTTTTATGTCCGTTAGTAAAATATGATACTTTTGGAGATATATCCGTTTGTGTGACCCTATGTCACGACCACCTGCCACTTGAATGTGAAATTTTCGCAAATTTGAGACATGATATCTCTGTAACCTTTTTGCCTGAACAAATGATACGTACCTATCATTGTACAACTTTTAAAGCTCTGTTAAATGAAAATGATTATAGTATTTTCTCAAAGCGTACTGAGTAGATAAAATGCAGCAAAGTCGGCCTCAGAAATGAGTTCTCCAAAAAATTTCAAACTTTAGCGTGCTCTGTCTCTTTCAAGAATTGTTCAATGGATATCAAATACCTTTTACAATATTTCCATGTTAGTGAGTTTTTGATTTCGAAGTTTCAAACCTAGCTTTTTTTGTTAGTTTACAAATCACGTCTAAAGTTCACGACTTTTGTAAAAAGGTCAAAAATAGGGTGCTTTCAACCAGTTTCTGCAAAAGCCTACCTTCTACAAATGCCGTTAAACCTATCTCATCACATAGAGCATATTTTTAGCCTCTATAAAAGTGAATTTAATTACCTAACGCGGACAAATAATGGCGTGGCAAGGAGGCCCGTGGGTGAGATACAATCAGCCTTCATCAGCGCCACGCAACGACGAACTCCTGTAACTACACGCGTGGGATGAGAAGATAGCTATCCTACCAACGCTAGTTTTCGCAATGTCGCCGAAACAATGTAATTTAGAAGTCCTCGCCACTGGAAACGGCTTTAATATCAGCAGGCAGTTCTGCCACTTCGGAGTTCGTGCCTATTATTGAAAAGGTTTATATTGACACACCGATGTTATATTGCGTTAGTCCATAGTGACATTGTCACTACCAATCCAAGTAATTGAACTGGCAACCCCATCACCATAGGGGTCACGCCCGATAGTCGTGCAATACCAGCCACGGGCGGGTCTCTTGTTCAGGTTCCCTAGCCTGCAATTTCGTGTCTTCCTTGAGGTTTCAAAGCTCTTTGCGTCCGGTGGTACGTCCGAATTTAAAGATATTTATCTAATTTCGCAGGAAATGGCTATCAAAGTCATGATTAGAGTTTGACCAACTGTCTACATCGTATTATATTTTCTTATCATTTTAGACAGCACAGTCTCAGCAAATTCAAATTTTCTTCCGAATGTCGTCACGGAAGGAGCAGGGAGCATGCTGACGAGGTGTTGATCCGGAACCCAGCAGGTGTACTATCTTCTTTCAGGTCAATAAAATGATTCAGCAGGACCTCGAGAATGCATAAATGTTATCAATGCTTCATTTTGGTCACTCGCTACTTCAACAACAATTCCGATCCACCGTTCACTCTTGTAGACGCAGGAAACATAGCAACCGGGAATATTTTACGTAATTTCAAAGACACTTTGGGTGAGTAGTACTAGGTGACAGTTTGGGTTTGAGTGAGGTGAGTTTCAACTTTTGCGACCAAAACGTACGCGGAATAAAATATATATACGTTTCAAAAGAAAAAATTGAAGACAGTAAAAAGTTCCAAGAACAAAGATGAAAAAAGGCAGAACGATTTCTGAAACTAGAGAGCATCATCAATTTATTCCGTGCAATTCACACTCAATTCGAGTCAGTAAAGTGTCAAATGACTACAAAAATTTCGTTGCTAACTTTTGTCAGCTCCATACACGTCATAATTCACTACAGATCTTTTTGTTCCCGTTCTTAAACTACATCATATATGATTCATTACCGCTGAATACATTAAAAAACACAAATTAACGACAAATACGCAATAATAAATGGCCCTCTAAGTTTTGGAGTAATAAAATAACTAATAGGATTATGAAGCACTTATTTTGCGAAATATACGTCCCTTCCTAGGTAAAACCACAGTAACTGAAACCTCAATTCGTCACGCGCGGCTATACATCTACCTTGTCAACCCCTCGCTGGGCGTGACGATTTATGCCATCGGCTTCTTATCTTCTCAACGCCTAGAGCAGCATTAAAAATACAATTAGGGATATAACTTAGGACTGGAATTGCCATCAGATATATTTATTCCTTGGAAACAGCCTTATCTTGGACGGCTAAATCATCACCGCCTTCGCCTAAATGGCTATAATGTCCTCAATTTAGATTTATATGCGGTCAAAAGTCAGAGAATAAAAATTGTCGTGCAGTTTAAGTGAAGGGTATATCATACATAGATGATTGAGCATCACAAAAAGGTGTGAATTTTAAGACGCTCTATCCTCAAGCAGGAACGCATAACGGAGTTTGGGTCGCGACCCTCACTAATAATATACCGACGACAACGTTGAAGGCAGGGCGCTTTCCTGCAATAAGCAGCAGAGCCACCTTTGGTTAGGAAACATTCATGGAAATGATATGGTGTGCCTCCAGCATTCAATACGTTAAAATTCTCCGGTAAAGTGAGATAACAATACTAGGAACCTACAGCATGTAATTCACATGCCATTTTCAGTCAATTGTTCCAATGACTTCCATCCCCAAGGAGTTTCCTCACACTTGTAGTAAATATTATACTATACCCCTTTCCTCAAAACATTGGTTATGCGAGTATTTTTTCTGCCTGGTCACCGTCTCCGTCTTTGACGAAATTTAAACTTTTGAGAAAAGACAATATAGTGTAAAGAAATTTGACGAAGTCGCTAAGTTTTATGAATGTCGATGATTTTATAACTTTTGTTGGATATTGATCACGAAATAATGAAATAAAATTGGCAGATCTGAGCCATATCAAGTTTCTCTATTTCGATTGAATCTCACTGATTAGGCTGGATAAATATATTATGATCATGTTTGTGGAATAGAAGAATTACAATGTTTTGAAAAGGTACATCGATAATTGGTCAAAATCCCAAGGTTTTATGAATATTTACTGTACTTTAAGATTGTTATAATTACAAACTTGGATTATATCCGCAAGTTTGATTTAGCTAGTCAAGCGTGACGCCCACCAATAGGTCTGTCCTAAAATTAGGGGCCGTGTCGGCAGCTATTCTAATCTAAAGGATTATGATTATCTCTGCCAGGCAAGAAATCACAAATCTTACATTTGATGGCTGAAGGAAAGTTCTCACTCCTGCAAAGCTACATGTTCAAAATAAGATTTAGAAGATATGAATGGCTTCTTCCGCGAGACCCTTAATTAATTATAATTGTCGTTGAAGAAACTTTCATGAACTTAACTGCATATCATAACAATTTTTTCAAGAGCTGTAAAAGGGTGGGTGGGTGGTTTTCACTTACAATCAATACGTGAACGTACTATTCCTGATTTCATGGGTGAAAACGAGTAGGGACTAGACGAAACAGTAAGCAAATAAAATGGAGTTAGAGAGGGAGAGAAAGAGGAAAACGTATTTCCAGCATCGGAAAGAACTTTGTGTATGGTCTCGTACTAAAGCAACTAATTCCTATGCATTTGACTCGAAACAAGGTCTGGCTTCCGCTGTGGCTGCACTCAGTAAACCACCGGGATGACAAAGTACCGGCGCCGTCACCGTTCTCGGTTGCGTAGGCATCATGGACCGTTGATCAAAGAAATTGTCTAGGAAACCAAAATATTTTAATAATTGTTTCAATACCCTAAAAACGACGTTATTTGATGATGAAGTAAGTCGTTTATTACGCAAAGCAGGCATATCCATAAGCATATCTTGCACGCATGCAGTATTGGTCAGAAAACGCCGTTTTTCATTGCAAAATAATAAAGTCTGTAAAAGTGCGCGTAAAAGTGAGCGTACTTTAAGCCAACCATTCCTCGAATCCATGACGACACATTGGATTAGCAGACAGATTAAAATCGCGTCATTTTCTAAAATCATCGCACTAAATCATATCGCGTAACTAAGCTCAAAATTTAAAAAAGTAAAGAATTAAACTCATCATTAATGTCTGACTGTAAGAGAAACGCTAGGCTGGAATCACTTGCTAAAGCTATTCCCTCCCTAAGAGGCTCTTTTGCGATCACAGTTCATTAAAGCGTTGTCTGCCAGAGTAAATGAAGCCCATTTTATACATGTGACGATAAATGATCAAACCTGCATCACTTTTGCCACTTGATAGTACCGTGTCAGCTTAAGGTTCACACTTAAACAGGTTCTACGGACGTATTAAACTTTTTGCTTTGGGATAAGATTTTTTACGCATTTTAATGACATGAGTACGTTACACTCTTAAAAACTCAAAGAGATGATCATACAATGGACGTAGGAACATTAATGCCAAAGGAATAACCGAAAAAAGAATTGTTAAAGATGAAGTTAATGTAGACTTTATATAGCTATCTTTCATCTTTGGCATGAGGGCGTTGATCTTCATTTCAACCTTTGGAATGAGTGGTAAACACATTTAGTATATTTTGTATGAATGAGTGAGGCATTTCTATGTATTCCATTAGAAGCATGCACTAAAAATGTATCTTTTAACAAATGGAAACATATCCTGGCGATGGTACATGAACCATTGCAAAGACCCTTAGACCATCCAAATCCATATATATCAGAAAACGATGATCAGTTTCATCACTTGCACCTGTGCTTGTGACTCGTAGTCACACGCACAAGTGCTAGATATGAAAGCAATATGAGGAAGGAAAAAACAAACCGACTGAAACGGGATACGAATCCGTATCTCAAAACTGCCGATTCGCTACGCTACACAGATGCAACAGATAACACTCAAGCCATATTCAATTTTGTTCTGGTCCAGCAATAGTCCAAGCGTCACTTCCATATAACAGCAAGTCCCTAATACATCTTTCAATGAAGTGGTTCATTACTTCCTAGTTTGTGTTGCTGGCTATTAGTTCGACTTCTCTTCTGGTAGAATGTCTTCTTGGCATGCGCTACTCTGCTCCCAATCTCTTTCTTGATTCTTCCTCCTTCCACGGGTCAACATTCTTCCAAGAGAACAAAATTCGTCCACTTAGAGTTATTTATGTGAAATATGGCTTTGGGATTTTTTCTATGGCAATTTCCTTGCACTTATGGTTATTTTGCCTTCCGAATTTCTCCAGTTAAAGAGGAATATACGTAATACACATGCGAAAATGTAACTATGAATTAAAGAAAAGACCACCGTATTGCTCTCTAAAGTACAATTACACTTCCAATCCTGAGCATAGAGCATTCACCTTGCAAGGCAAAAATTTAATGCCATCATTTAGTACGTTCGAAATATCAACCATTTACTGCCTCCTCCGCTTACATGACTGTGGTGATTCACACTACTATTTATAAGAAATATCATTTCTACGAACAGCGATAATGATTCCCTAGAAAATATTTTGCAAACAAACAACCTGAAGTTTCGCCTATAAACAATTCACTCTTTAGCGTACGGCGGCTGAGAGTCTAGGCTCGGTAAAATAAATATCTGAATCTAAATAATTTCATTATAGCAGCAGTTTTCCATTCGGAAATAAATAAAAATTAGATATAGTATACATTCTAAAGTTTAAAAATAGAGTTGGTTGATTTAAGAAACTCCCGAACATTAAATATATGGAATCAAGCGTTACGTAGTAGCATGACACAGCATTCATCAAGAGGAAAATAATCATTTGATATAATTTTACTATTGTTCCTACAGCACGTGAATTTTCCGAGAGAATACTTCACGTTGGAGTTGCTTGTTAGTAGTTTAAGTTATTACATATCCGGGGCACAGAAAGGCCGTTCGTCGAGTCTCGAACAGAATTGGCCTCCACGTAAAGGATTTTTCAAATGCAGCTGCGATCGCCATCCAATATTTATTTCATCCCGACACGGAGTATTAATAATTAGTGATCTTTTGAAATATGCTCGTCCAAGGTAAACTGCGGTAGTGTAATAAGTTTCCTCCAAAAGTTATAACCTTAAACTAGCAATAGTAACTTCAACTATGTAGGATTACTAGGCTAAAAAAGCGCCATTTGCATATTCCTTATATTCTGGTTAAACGAGAACCTATTAATAACAAGTGCCTGCGATCAGTCATATTGTAGCAGTCCGTCTCATATTCTCCAGGCCAAGGAGGTGACTTTAAGTCATAGTTCGACAATCAAGGCCAATTTTTCCGATTATTTAAATAAATTGACATAATATAAAATGAGAGATTCAACAACTTTGAAAGAAACCTTTATATATAGTACTTTTTTTCAACAAAAAGCCAAGATTATTAAACAAGGAATATAAGTGGCGGAGCAAACTCAATATCATTAAATATTTTACTGGCCTGAGCTGCTGATAGATTATTAACAACTGATTTATTTTTCTGCTTTCTGAAAACAATTCTCTCATCCATTGGTTCGTAGCACTAGCCCTGACTTTTACATATCCTTCTACACTCCTGCACCAAAAATGCGTATCTGGACAGCTGTTTTCAACAAATTCATTCGTCCTAAGGTAGATTGAGTAATATATCACGACACAAAATTCAATTATTTCAGCCTATTTATAAAGATAAACATCTCATATTTCTAATAATATCAAAATATCAGCCAATGATCGCACTGTTTTTCGGGATATTTTTTAATAATTTTACGTAATTCTCAATGGGATATGCGCTCCAGAGGGACCTTATTAACAAGGCTAGGAGTCATTTCTCACACAGATGGCGTCATAAACGTAACATTTTGTAGAGCGTATGTTTCCTCAACTATTTTTAAAGTTATTACTCAACATAAAATTTTCAATAAAACCGCAAAATAACTGGTTGTGAAGGTGTTTTCAGAGTAAGGCGCGGAACAAATGAGTCATTTAAGCCTGCAATATGTATTTATTTATAAAAATTGTCCACTTAGTAAATTACCGAGAATTTTAGTGATAAAAACAAAGTTTTTCCGTAATATTTACTTATATAATAAAATATTTACTTCATGCTTCTTAAAACTGCATAAATTCTAAAATATAATTAGTAAATTGTCTATACTATGGCAAGAAGAAAATCTCGTTAAAACTGCCTTCAGCTTCATTAGCATCATCATTAATCTATCACGTGAAAATCTGCAACTGTATATAAAACTGAAACTGTAAGACAAAGCTATCTTCATTCACAAGTAATTAACATCTATATAAGGCAGAATTAAGCTGTTTCTGCAGAAAATGGTGGATGAATGTTGTATTTGTTTGCTATGACCTCCAAATCTATTTAAAAGGCTGACTTAAACTTTCAATCCGTAATATTGGAAAGTTAAATCAAATCAAGGATAAGTAAATCATAATATGAAGATAATTTAGTAGTATTCTATTCATTTTATATTCATAATTGTGTTTATGTTTTGAGTATGAATATTTCTATTCACTTTTAGTTTTAATTCATTTTAAATTAAATAAAAGTAAGATTTTATGTGAGCTAAGGAGTAAGCCTAAGGAAACTTTAAAAAATTATGAGATTTTACGCATCACATACAAATATTCAGGATGACTGACAGACACTAAGTAAGCCTTTTCTCTCCTTCGATAGTGAATAAATCTGTCCGTTTTCATAATTCCAGTTCCGGCTTTTTAATAAAGCTTTCTTGGACTATATCGTTTTCATTACAATGTTCTTTTCATTTTCCGCCCAGTTTTTACCTAAGTACTTTAATTTCTTCTCAATACCCTCAAACATTATTTCTTCAGTAATCATAATGTCCCAATCCTCTCATTATAAACCGCTAAAAATGCCCCTTCTGCAGGTACCAAAAAGCATTTCATAACATCTATCGAACATTCTCCATAGAATACTCCGATCAACTAACTACAAAGGTACATCCTAAGCTACAGAGGTTGGTGAACGGTGAATACCCGTAGTGATGAAACCCGTTATAGACTCATCAACACACAGGCTAGAGGAAATCTACAGCCTACGAAGCTTCTGCTCCTCTGAAGCGGGTCCTAAGTTTCTGCCTCCAGAGGAGCCATTTCGGAGATTTTATAGCGTTAAAACACACGCATGAGGAAGGCACGGGAAAGGTCAAATGAAGGACGTAAAGCAATGAAAAAGTCTTTGATATATACCATGGCGTCATATGGTTCCGGTACCTGGACTTTTGGCAAATTGGCTCGAACTCTTTGAGAGCAAAATTTAGAAAAGGCAAGAGAGAATAAAATACACCAGGATTAAGATAAAAGAAGAGGCGCTTGTCCTGGCATAAGAGGAAGGGAAGTTTATCGAGGAATAACAAGGCAGCAGAGGCTAACAGAGGAGATATTAAGAGAGTGGTTTAAGACACATGATAGAAGAGAAAATATTAGGGTAGCGTGGAAGAATTAAGAGAGGAGAAGCGTTTGATATAACGTTAAGAAAAATAGAATGTACGCCGAAGAACAACCATAAACCACAACATGTTCCCTGCGCAGCCAGACCTGGAAGCCATCACAGCATTGTATGGGCGTCGCCAAACGCCGTTCTGGAATCTGACGTATTTGCATCCGCATTTTTGAGTCCTGACGCTTAGGGTCGGTTTAAGGCCCGGGCGAGCACCGAAACCCGCGTTCGGCGGTCCCCAAGTATACGCCGAGGACAAACGTAAAAAAACACAACTTTTTAATATACTTAAAATCAAATAACAAAGTTATTAATGATATGAATACATTTTCTGATGAATTAGTATTTTTAAATTTTCAGATGATAAAGCCTCATCAGAATTACGGCTAAGAAGTGGAGGGCATCGAAAAACGATATTTTTTCCCGGATGAAAAAATCCCTCAAGTCGTCCAACCTGATTCTACCTTCAATGAGATACTCATATATTACATATCTTAACACAATAGCCATTACTACGCTAGCCTTTGCATCATTTCATAAGTATTATGGTTTCACAGATATTATTGCGACAAACTGCCGCGTAAATATAGAAAAAGTTTACGGAATATCGCTTTACCTAAAGGTTTTTACTTATCTTGGGAACAAATTTCTCTAATATCACGAGATAAATACCGACACATAAGCAAACTTACAAGAATAAACACCATTTAGGTTTAACTGTCTCCCACGTCAGTGTCTGGATTTCATTTTTAGAAGGCATTCCGTGCAGTGAAAATATGGCCTTGCTACCAATAATTTTAATAACTATTTTAATATACCGGTAGTTCCGCTCGTAAAAATAGAGCACAGAAGCATAAAGCCACAATAAAGTGTCATTAGCCTAAAATAATAAAGCACAGACCACCAAAGAGATAACAGCAACTAATCTATTCCTAAATTCAACATAAATTTAATGACCCCACCGCTGAAGAGGTTAAGTAAAACTGAAAAGAATAAGTAGAGAAGTCCTGTGATGAGTATAAATTCCAGAGGCTAGCCTCAATGCTGAGCAAATGAAGCATTGAACGACCAGATGCTTACACCCTTCTTAATCAACACAATGATCATTATCACCAAAAGAAGAGGCTTTGTAGTACCCATCCTTTATAGTTCAAGGAGTTACTTCAACTCTGCTTATTAAAATAATTAAGGAAGGAAATTTCTCCCCTCGGCTAAACGCATACCAAGTTGAAGGGTTAATTCAACCGCAGAGAGAGCTTTTGAAACAGTGAAAATGAAATTAGCTTCAATTTCCTCACATTCTTTTCTTTAATTCCAATCGAGAGAAGCAGTCCACAAGCGAGGGCGACAGGAACAATTTAGGTGACCACTTCTAAATCACCATGAGTGGTCTCCCACGAGTCCAGCGTTTTCTCATCGCCCTCAATTCAGTGTACGGGTGAAATATTTACCCTTTCTTTGGAAAATACCAAACTCTCTGGGATTATACACGTTTGTTGCTTCTAAAAAGCTTAACTAGAGCTTCAATAAAAATGGAATGTACCATTATCGTTTTTTCATGAGAGTGGAAAATGTAGGGGAGTGTGTTGTACCCAGACCACGGTGTACCTCGGGCCGGTTTTAATATCTGTGACTTCTGTGCGACAATATAAATCCAGAGCTTAAAATGTTGTTTAAAATGCTTCAACTAAAAGACGATAAGTTTTCGTGAGAAATTAACAGCAAAGATTTAAATTTCATTAGAAAAGATGCAAACCTTATACCCTTAAAAAAATCACTCGTTAGTGTAAATTGTAAGTTTCCATTTTACAGACTGTAATTTCTTAATACGTTAGGCCTTAAAAGAAGCAATAACTGAGATGATTTCGTTTTTGTCCTCTGTCATGATCCAAAGCAGAAACGTAGCGACAAGGTTTCGAAAATGTATGCGTAGAACTTATGTCACATCCTTTCCGACAGAAATGGCACGAATCTATCCTAAATGGTAGTCAATGCGTATGGAATCCTAACACAACTAAATATCGAGAATAATCTACGTATGTTTTTCAAAGAGCTGGAAATAGTTAACCATTAGAGCCAAAAGGGGAAAAAATTAAATTTCATTTCATTTTACTATAAATTAAATTTTAATAAAGTATACTATAGCTTATCTGACAGTGTATCCATGCATAAACATTACCAATTGGGTGTTTCCTAATTTTGGCAAAGCTCATCTTCAATATCTCACTCAGCTCCCTTTTCCGTATTCATTTTTCACGTAAAAGATTGCACGGATTCTCCACGGATCATAATTATTCACACCGTCTTTTCTCGGGCTCGGTCGGTAAGATTAAAGCAAGCCTAATAATTGCACGTAGAGTTATTTTGGTGGATACTTCACTAGTTTTTTACACACTCCCAAATATTTCTGCATATTTTTTTATCAGCCATCTGCGTTTGCCACACTCCTACTTTGATTTTTATGACCTCTAAATCCTAAGACAGTATGAATATTAATCTTCTTAAAGAGTCGTATCCACCACATTTATCCATGACTTTCAAGTATAATATCCCTCAAACCATTGCATTTTCCTCAATCGCTTTCCCAATTTCGATGGTAAATCTCTCACTTCATCAACGGCCTTAGATGTGTGCTGTTAGCTTTTCCTTAAAATGTAATGTGAGAGATTATGGCTTCAATCAAAAGAAAAGTATTTAGTACATTTTGTGCCAAATTCCAATACACTCACTTGATGTCTTAAATTGAAAAAAATTTATATTCATGAAATTAGTTCACTATTAATCAAGTTACCCATTGACAATAATTATTAGTTTAGAATTAGTTATTTGGAACTAATGAAAGGCTATAATTAGGTTCCTTCCCATGTACCACATCCTTAAAATTAATATTTTTTCACACTTTGAAGCTCATCACTTCACACGCGGGAGTTATTATTGTTCCTTTCTTGGTCCCATACGCGAAATAAGTCATCGCTTTGGGATATGAGACCGACGATGGAGGCCACGCATCGCTTTTTCTTCATAGAGAGCGAACCAGTAAGGTGTCTATTTGGAATTTTAACTTTACTTTATGATGCCACGTCACCTAAACATTTGCTGCAAAAGGTAACCTCATGTTCGTAAATTCAAAGTATAGTGAGAATATCCCTCACAGCAACTTCCGTAACACCGCTGAGGAGAGGTAAATGAGAACTTCACAGGGGAAATTCAGCTTAAGTTACTTTGCCGCTAGTCCCGCAGTTCTTTGATTCATCAAATGTAAACACCCGCACGTTGAAAAGTGGCTTGGATCTCGTCGACTGTGGCGCGAAGTGCCCGAGTACGGGTACATTGCGCCATATGCACGGTATCACTACGGAATCCTTATTTCCACTTAAGTCTCTTTGATATATTCAGTGGAAAAGACGCCTGTGTAGTGTGTACCTGAAGAGCTCAAGCCACTTGGCGCGAAATCGGAGTATTTAGGCCAGGTATGCAACGTTGGTTGGTTATTTGAGAAGGCGGCCCACAACTGAGGTTATTTTGCACAATTAAAGACTGGTACAGTAGGTACACGATACGGTTTATTTGGGGAATGAAGGAAGGGTGGAGAGAAACCTGGCGGCGGCGTAACCAGTGCTTAACGAAAGGCACCGAGGGGACCACATCGTCCCATCCAATGGACGGAGTGCTGTACTTGAAGTGCTCTCCGCATGGCGCCCAAGTAGGAATAGAGATTCCACAGAAGAATCATCGCCAATACCAACATTCCATCCCGAGCCATCATCACCTCAAGAGCACGAACCCAGTTTTTTCTCTGATAATTTCTCACGTTCAAGAAAGCAGCGCAAAGATAACCACAAACTGTGCTACATTGCACAAATAAGATGATAATTCCTATACTCAACACCTCAAGTGTTAGCACCAATCAAAACCCTAGGAAAAGACAGCGTAACAGGGAACCGCTCCACAAAACACGCAACGATTGCATAAACGAGCCGGTGGCCGAAGAATTGGGAATAAATATAAGTGGATAGCAGTAACACCAAAGCACACAAGGTACTTAAAAATTAAAGGGTAACGGCACACTTAGTTACAAAAATAGATCAAGAAATGAGAGATAATGCATTCCTCAATGTCCTGAGTTTGAATTGAGAGAAATACAACCACAACCAGAAGTGACTGACAGGGAGAACTATAAAGTGGAAGAAAAGAAAAGGTTCAATATTATATAGAGGGAGCACTATATAGAGGAAGAAAAGAAAAGAAAGATAATTATAAACTTGAGGGTGATATTCACGAAAAATGGTATTATTAAATATTGCAATCAAAATTGATATCGGTTACCACTGCTGTAACTGAATAATTAAGGATGCCAAAAAGTGTTAAAGAAAGATAAACTTTACTTATTTACGTAAAACTGCCGATAGGTAAGATCAATACTTCCAGCAATACCCTACTTCAAAATACCGGTAGATGATATTTAAAATTCTTTATATCTGCAGTCCCTTTTCCTGCATTATAATGGATATTTTAATGCCATATTATAAAGCATACAGAATTTGAATTTAATTATGTATTGGTTTATTAAGCGATGAAATAAAAATATGTGGGTGCTCTCTGATGTTCATCAATTATTTTTGGTACTCCTCTCTTCAGCAATAACTTCACTTTTTTTTACAAAGAACTAGGAACAAATTAATTTTGAATGCCAAAAATAAATTACTTGGCCATACAATATTTTAATTAACTATTTATGAAAATGTCGCTTCTGTCACGTAGGACCGACCTTTTCACGCGCTCGTTCTACGCTTTTCGATGTATTAAGTCCTAACCGCCATATGCCCGATTTCCACTGTTTCAAGCATGACTTTCCGAGAATACAACATTTATGCGGCGAAGCGAAAAAATACCGGAAAATAGCAAATGATAAATAACATGCAATACATAGAAAATTAGCTGAAATAAATCAGTGGGTAAATAAAAGACGGAGGTGGGAACTGTTCTAGAGAAAGAAATAAATGCAATGGCTCGGGGATAATTCTTAATGCAAATGAATAACCAGCAAACACTCTGTGTCACATGGGTTCAAGGGATTAAAGTTGAGTGGTTTCATTGTATCAGAGAAACGTGCTCTATCATATTAATCGTGCAAAAAATACGTAGATATATCCTTTCTGCTTCGAAGATCTTCCCGCAGCTGGATACACGTTCTCACTAAATGGATTAGAAACGACATTTCGGCAAAATATACAGCAAGTAAGAAATTACAGCGAAAACTGGGAAACATTAGACAGAATGAACTATCTCCCGAAAAAAGCAGAATTATTTAAACATAAGTAAGCTTGAGTGGTGCTATTTATGAATAAATTTAATATTAGTTAAAAATTAAATTGGCAGGTAAAATTAAGGGTATGATTCTTAATTTTTTCAAATCTATGCTGAGATCCTCTAAGGCATGATAACTATCTCCTTTGTTGTCGTAAATACAGAATGGCTGCGCGTTCAATGGCTATTCTTTCTCTGACATTCTCATACCGTCGATTCAAGTCTCGAGTGGGTGATTAAATTTTCAGGTGAAAATATAAGGAGTATCACTAAAAGGTTTAAGGAAAAATGTATTGAATAATTAAAATGGATCATAATTTACGCAAATGGAGAAGGTTCATAAACGGTTAATTATACCAAACATTAAATATACCGTTTTCTTCCTTATTTTCTCTTTATCCTTTAGTTAAAAATTAAATTTCTCTTATCGTAACAACTGAGAGAAAAATATGAAATTTCTACAATTAACAATATAGTTGAATTTATTGCACAGGAAAAATTTTAAGTCACTTAAAAGTCAGTGGTTCTTCAAACATAATGAACAACATAGTCAATGTATGAGGAACTGTGAAGTTACAATTGCAATATTATAAATAAACTCCCCAATAAAAACTATCAAGAGATGTAACAACTGAATATCCAAAGTTCATACGAGAGCAAGTTATACGGATTGAAGCTATTTGAAAAGGGTTATCACAAAGGGTTCTCCGAACATGTACAATTGAAACTAAGGCTCAATTATAATTGAGTCAGTCGATCATGCATTTGGCAAATAAAGATACTTACCTTTATTAGCCAAATGCATTATCGGACCGATCTTCAGGGTAACCAGAAACACAAACAAGGAGATAATCCTGAATGAATGCCAAGATATAATTCGACAAACGCGATCACTATTGCGTTAAGATACATTCATTAAGGTCCAATTATTTCCCTATCCAACAAACAATGGAAGGCAAGTAGGATGGATCTACCTTTTTGAATAGAATAACATGAGACTCATGCGTAGATTTACCATCACTCAAACTTATGGCAGTGATAAGGCTAAGTGAAATAAAAATAGCTTTATCCGTTTCACTTCTATATCAACGATAGTTACTATTTATTTAAATATTTCATGTTTTCATCGAAAATCGATTCCGAAAATTTGTTGGCCCAATGTCGGCGCTAATAGTATTCGACCCTGAGTTTGAGGTCAAATTTAAAGCGAATTCCTAGGCCGTTTGTAATGAAGCAACGTCGACACGTAGCCTATTTTATTATCCGTTGAAAACCGTTATTGTGATGTCTTTATTATTGCTGAAATGCTGTGGGCCGTATCCAGAAACCTCACTACTGCTGGATACGTCATCAAATGGTGACGTAGCTGCTATAGCGGCCGAGCTCCGCTACGATCACCCGCTGCAAAGTCTAGTGAGGTCCATGCCATGCTACTCGCTACAAGTAACATGGCCGCCGGATTTCGTCTGCTTATCGTCTCGCATTTATAATTAATAATTATTGACGTTTAAAGGGCTATAAGCTCATGATAATCATTTCTTATTATACAAAAATATAGTATGAATGCTTCAACAACGGACTTTGATGCTGATGAGTTAATATTTTACTTAACATAACTACTAATAACTTCCGTCAACAATACCGTGATGAAACCTCTTCGGCTTCACCGTTTTAATTGCTATTAACTTCCGAATGGGTCCTGTCATGCCTTCAAAACCATTTATAATTAAAGAAAAACAAATTATGTACATATTTAATGTCTTGCCTTGATGTTCGTGAAATACTTTTTTACGTAAAATAACTACTGTCAACACAACTATGCTGAAACCTCTTCGGCTTTGCCGTTATAATAGGTATTAACTTTGGTATGGACCGTGGCTTGCCTTGTAAACCATTTATATTTTTATATAAGAGCCCAAAGAAAGTTGAAATCACCGCTTTGTGTCTGTGAAATTTACAGTTTGCGTAAAATACTCAAAACAAGAAAGCCGTCTTCCAGCCAGCTCTATCCATACTCAGTTACTGCTAGTAAAAGTAATGAGAGTTCCAAGCCATGGAAAACCATGTTCAATTACGTGTAAGCGCACCTAAAATGTGTAATTTTGTTACTGAAATGATGAGTAAAAGTTTATGGGAATGTCTCAGAGATAGATGGAAATGGCATAGTGCTTCTACGTCCGTTGACAATATCTCGTTATATTCATCTCATAATGAATGTCACGTACATCTTTGGGCGTTATAATGCAATGAATATTTGAATATCCCACTACACAAATGCGATCGACAGTTGTACGTGTATATTTGTCTCCCACCATGACGAGTGATGTTGGTGAGGCGAAGGATTATTCAGCAATAGCTACCTTCAAAAGAAATGAGAGCGCAAACTTTTCATAATTAACGTCTAGATTTAACAACATTTTATTTAAAAAATCACCTATAAAGTCGGTGCCGACACTTCGTGAGCAAAACTTGATGGGGTATTGCTTTCCCACCCAACTTGGCGCCTGGTACACCGGCCGGCTTGCCCCGGCGCGCCGGCAACTACCCGGCCCCGGCACTACCGCCGGGGCGATAGTGCCGGGGCCAGACGGCAATAGTCGGCGATCGGCAGTATACTATAGTCGAGACGCATGGTACCTAGGTACTTGTCTAGAGTTTCCCGAGCGCGCAGATCGTCATCATGTATCGGCAGGTACTCGATGATAATTTTGCCAATTTTTTGAGGCATTTAGTACATAATAAAGGGCATCAGATTCCGAGAAGAAACTTGAGGGACCGGGAGAATCCCATGGAAATACTAACGCATCCGTTTTCTTGGACTCCAATACAGCTTTCCTCGCGACAACTAAATTTACTATTAAATTCTTCTCCTCCGTGGAAATCCTGCTCCCTTCCCCTGTCTCCATTTTGTTTACTAACAAAGTCACGTTGAGAATTCGTTATTCAATTATCGCCCTTAGTTCCTCCCGATGCCCGCATCTAGGGGAACATAATGTCACTACATTCGTCTACGTCATCAATGTAGCCCAAAATAAATGTGGCAACACTGCCCCCCACCAATTTGGAGCGATTTGGAGTAGCGGGGTTTCTGGATATAGCATGCAGCAGCAGGCTCCGCTGCAGGTTCAGCACTGTTTCTGGATGCGGCCCTGTGTCTCGCGCGAGCATTGAAAAAATTGTCCAATTTTTTATCCTCTAGCAGAAATTACGACATTTGATGGATTACTGCATAATTACTCTTGATTCAATCGCTTTCAGATTTTAATACAACATTTTTTCAACCTTTGTTAGTCTTATCTAAAAGTTTCGAATTTTTAACTTTTTTTGTTACAGAGCTGATCATAAGTCATTTTGTGTAACAACTTTATCTCCGTTCGTATGAGTCGTAAGGACATGGACGGGACACCACTGCCTTCGTATTGAATTCAGTATTACAATCCCAGTACTTCTGAAAACATGAAACCAAAGGAATAATTTACAGCGATTTTTATTTAGCACCGTGTGACTTACTGGTGGTGAAAATGTGCTCTGAGAGTCCGCTTCCCTGGCAGAACTCGCGCACAATCCTTGCTAAAATATGATATTAATGAAACAGCATTTCGACTGCAATGAAAAACATCACAATAGCAATTTTCAACGGAAAATAGAAAAGGCTACGTGTCGACGTTTGTTTCATTACAATGGGTCCAGGCATTCTCTTTATAATCGGCCTCGAACTCCGGATTGTATAATTTTGGCGTCGACAGTAGGTGGCGGTAGGGTCCTTGCCTGCAAACCCTAACGTTGCGGGTTCAAGTCCCGCCAGGGTGGATTTTTCACTGCAGGCCCGCCAGGCATTTCATTTCAGGGCATGAGTTTTTGGGTGCGCATGTCGTTGTATGCTAAAAAATGCCTGCACTGCAAAATCAGTGATATTTGAAAATAAATGAAACCGTAAAATTGAAACTAAGTAATACATTGCGCATGGATAATTATCCGAACTTTTTCTGGAACATTTTTTCCATGTCTGGAACTGAGCTACACAGTCCGAGACATCGCTTTACTTTTTTAAAACTATTACTTAATCCCCCATGATTTAGAATTTAATGCTTCCAAGGATTTAATTTGAGGATCAGAATTTAAAGGGAGGAAAATCTTACAATTCGATCTCCCGTAAACTTAAAAAAGGGATTAAATATTGTCAGTTTCTAGTTTGGAGAGCCTAGTGAAAATACATCATTAACATTTTGTTTTAAAATGCGGAGAGCGATGCCCTAGTCAGCCATTACCAAAGTCACAACTAACAACAATACGGTATACTACTGTACCTAAGCATTGTTTCCTCAAAAAAGAATAGCCCTGAATACCATACAACATACTAGAATACGATAAAAAATAATGAAAACAAGAGCGAAATTTAAAAAAAAAATATTTTTATACTTCCCCAACTCCCTACACACTAAAAAAATAAAGAATTATTCAATCACTTTCAGAACACTAATAAAACCGAGTTAAGTCCAAAACTATTACCAAAATTGTAAATAAATCCTTTCTGAAGTACACACCAGTCTTTATCTGAATTTGCAAGTGTCATTGCTGGAACCGTGCCAAAAAGAAATGATGAAACAATGGATATTTTACATCGACAAGTAATTACAAAATAAATTTATTTTGGAAACCGGCCATTTTTAGCTTGCCACACAATCCGCAAATTTTAATTGAAAAATAAATTGGGAGACGAGCATTAAAGCACAAAAACCCAACACGTGGTGGAAATGAATCCAGGAATTTCCGATAATACTGGCTTACTAGATATTGTGGCGGCAGGATAACTACACCCCTGAAAATTTCCCGAGTTTTTATTTCGGTGACAATAAGAAATCCAAGGACCTACAAAAATTCATTTATGCATCTTAATACATAAGTGTATGATAGAAATACCCGATTCTGAAACCGAAATATAGCACCATATCAATGGCATTTATTTCCGTTGCCTCTTTGCATATGGGCATTATTTATTAAGGGAAACCTAAAAGAGATACAAGGTTACATAATGCCCTGTATGCCGCAACAAGGGCGCACGGTTTGGAATAATTAAGTGAAGAATGAAAATGGACCTAAAATCTCCATATTAATGAGCAAGCAAGAATTATGCTACGTAGGCTTAAGGACAAGGAGGTGTGAAGGGTGCCGAATCACCAAGCTGTTGTACAAACAAAAAGTAAACGGGATGAGAGGCAGAAGAACGTGAAGAATGCGGTTAATGAGGCCTTAAAAATGCGAAGTGCTAGGTCCTCAGAAACAAAAGACAACGCATAAATCGGAGAATTGATGCAAATACAGCGGAATGGTTTTGGATGGAAAAGAGGGAACTGAGGAAAACTCTCTCAGAGGAAAAAAACTGTCATCGAGACTAGACGAACTCTTTTAAAGGAAAACTAGAACGTAAATAAGAGATGTACCTGCATAATACATGAATAGCTCTGAGTACTACGTAATCAACTGATCTAACGGTAAGTATGACTAAATGTTTTCAACGAACGCTCAAGGAATAAAACATAATTACTTATATTTCCGACCAAGTCTATAACATAAAAAGAGTATTTAAGCTTTTAACCTTCATGACGGTACTGTTAACGTCATCACTTCGTGTACTCGGGGTATTTTAAGACTCGAAAAAGAACACTGCAATTTTCCGCGCTTTGTGTTTTGCAAAATTTTGATTTCGTAATTTTTTGCCTCTGATTCAATTATCTATCATATTAAATTGTTGTAAAAATTAATTTTTTAACAATTCATCTTCGAATGAGATTATCACAAATTCTTTGTTTTCGACTCTTATGATGATTTCTCCGCTTGGAACAGCCTTTTGTGACAATCATTTTACTCCGGTGCGCAGTAAAAATCAATACGCCTATACTAATTATTTCAGGCTCCTCCTTTTCCTCTCATCCTCTCGACAATTATTCTTCACTCTCACAGTTCCGTTTCTCACTCTCTGTCTCTCTTTCTCTCTCTTCCCACCACAGCTTTCTCAGCGTTTGGCTGATTGTGGCTTTCACGGTGGAGCGCTTCATAGCAGTCCAGTACCCGCTTCACCGCCCGCACATGTGTACAGTGGCGCGGGCTAAAGGGATAGTCCTGGCTCTCACCGTGTTTGCTCTCATCTCCCACTCCTACTCCTTCGTCACAGCTGGGATGGTTAGAGGATTCGTGGTGCCGAGCGGCGGAGGGACCGCAGGTGGCGATCCGGGAGGAGTGGCTGCGACGGGGACGACGCATGGAAACTCGAGCGAAGAAGGGGAGATGGAGTACCATCCAGAAATAGGTAACTATCACTCTGGGAATCGCCGACATCCTTCACTTCCTGGTAGCATGAAAGGTCTCGCAAACTATCGTGAGGTTTCCTTGCTTTCTCAAGAAGGAATTCTTCACATTATTGCGGACGAAACGAGCTGCGAAGATTGAATGTACCTCTTGAGACCGAGGGTTTTTTTCATTTCTTTTTCGTCGTATCTTTGAGATACATAAAAATCTGATTTTCTCAGGAGGAGGATGGGCAATTTTTTCGCAGTAATTTCAAACGATCGAAGTTAAAGGAAGGTATTTAAGTTCGTTTACAACCCCAAATAAATAACAATTCTGAAATAAACTCAAAAGTAAACGAATGATACTTAGAAGAACATAGGCATGTTTTAAACTGGGAAGTGTGGTCAAGATTCACTCCTATAAGTATTTTAATAAATTTTTCAATAAAAACGACTTTACTGAGGGAGTAAATTTCGTTATCTGATCTGTTTGCCACGCACAAAAGGCTCGGTGTGTCAATGATTCACGGATAGCCGGAATATAATACAATTAATGCCAGCAGCAGATGATGACAGAATGTGATAAATACAATTTTAATGCAAATCAATTTTGTATTATGTGAAGTATAAGGAATCTCATTTGGTTTTCTAATATTACTCAATTCAGTAATGTTACAACTTCGATACCTGTAAGAATGAAAGATTTACAGGAATAAACCCTTTATATATTGCTTTACTTTTCATACACGAAATTGAAAACCATAACACATTGACTTAAAAAGAGGTCAATGAGTTTTTCTGAAAATACTTTTTCCGAAAGAATAGCATTTTTACCACTCAGGTGGTTTAGTTCAATCCTAACTCTGTCAATCAATGAAACAGCATTTTCCCTGAAATTCTCCTTTTTGACAATAACAATAGAGTTCCCGACGAATTGGACTGATTGTGAGTTGAGTTCACCTTTATACATAGCAATTCGTGCACAGACATCAAAATAATTGTTCAATCAATAATTTTCTTTCTCAGACAATTGACCAATTGTAACTGAATTAAAAATTTACAATCTCACAGTAAGGCGTAACTCGAGCAAGGTTTCAAGCAATAAATGATCGGAGACGCAAACCTGTCGTTTCTATGAATAAATTGTTTTTTGGTCGATTTATTCAAAATTTTACGTAATGTTTCCTATTTTTGAGCTAACGGGGTAAATGTATAGGTTAGTGAGGAATATAACTGAAGGAAAAATAGAGGTAAAAGTTCCAAGAGGAAGGCCTAGGGATAATGCATTGGCCAAATAAAGCGGAAAGTGCATAAGAAGAACTACCAGAGATTTAAGGAACTACCATTAAATAGGGAACAATGGAGGGCTGCAATCAACCAATTTTAGAATTGAAAGACCAATGAATGAATGATTTAGGTAAATTTTATTCAAGTAGAAGCCCAAGGAGCTATTTCAGATAAAACGCAAACGAAAATGCCAATCAGAAACCTTTAAACGACGAAAGTGCCCATACGGGCACGGAAAAAAGCTCCACTCAGTGACGAAAGTGTCCGTACAGGCACACTAACTTAGGACGGTTCTCTGGTGTTTTTCTATTTAGGAACGCGAATTTCCTAGTAAAATAGATAAATGCCTTTTTAATGAAGTGGAACTGTGTTTAAATTTTTAAAGTGCCCTTTTTAAAATTATTTTAAGTGGTAAATGACTGCGTGCGATGCTTAGCATTCTCATAGCCCATATTTGTGGCAAATCACCTTCGGTTGAATTAAAACTTTGTCATTTTCCTTGGGTATTTCAATTATCCATTCTATTATCGTTTTCAAATTCAACGAACGAATAATTTATTGTTTTCGGTGTAAGGCAGTCAGACCCTAATACACGGCAGTAGCTCAATCCCAGAGATATGTTTTTCGTTCCAAGACAACGCCTTCCGACGGGGGCAATAATGCTATTGATGTATCCGAATGCTTAGAAAAGGTCAGCCTTTTGGGAGGGGAGCCAGTTCCTCGAAGGCCCCCGTCCCATGCCAGGAGGGAGGCATCTGGGAAAACCAAGACTCTTGTGAGTGCAAGACACAGCCCGTCGAATCACCGTCATATTGCCCGTCCGCATTTCGAGTACACTGAAACTAAACTGAATTATGTCCATTCTGTCTCAGTTTTCTGTCGAGTGCGCGTTCTTGTCTGTGTTTTTCTGCCAGATATTGTGGAATTCATCAGGGAATTCAGAATTTCTGTGAGGAATTGGAATATTTTGGTACACTGCATTGCTTTACCATATATGTGTGTGTGTTGTTTGTAATCATAGCCACGGCTCCTAAGCGGAAATATTTTGAGACAGAAAAAGAGCAGGATGTTTTTTTAATTCCGTCTCTAAAGCCGTGGAGTCGGAGACTTCGTCGGAAGACGAGGGCGTTGATCCTCTTGCGTCGGAAGATGAGGCGGAGAATTCAAAGCGCACTGCGCAAGACATGTCAGCAACGCACGCGGCAGTGAAAGTGCTGACTAGGAAAGTGGAAGGGGTTGGCCATAAATTAAATATATGGACAACCTTCTCTCCCATTCACCCTTTTTCGACTACACCAAGGGTAAAAAATTTCCATTGTGGTACGGTAAGACAGAACCGCAAAACCATGTATCGCGATTTGGTATGTGGGAGTGTAAAAATGAAGCAGCGAGATTAACGGGTACGCGTAAGAAATGACTTGATATCCATAGTGCGGAAAGATAAAAGGGAAGAATTTATGCTAACTAATATACACTGTCCATCGAGAGAATGTAATTTCCGCAATGAACAAGGGAAAGCTGTGAGGCCGGCTATCGTAGAGGACTACAATGCACACATGTGCTACGTAGACAAGTGGGATAGGATGGGAACGAGCTACAACACTATTAGTCGTCGTAGCTGGAATTGGACGAAAAAACTCTTCGCCTGCCTCCTGTCTCGCTCTTCACGTCTTGCCAGATGACTCATTGGCAGTTTCGGCTGGCTCTGATAAAGGAACTTTTCGAGGTAGGGACCTCAGCCCCCCCCCCCCCCCTCCCCCAGTGCTCAGCGGGAGGCCCAGTAGCAGGGATGGAGGACAATTGCGCCGCTTGGAGGCGAAGGACAATAAGAACTGGCCTGCGAAGGGTAATCGCCTTATGTGCCGAATGTGTTCTGAGAGGGTATTATACATCCGCACCATTACAGAGTGCGAAGTAGGATAATGCACCTCTAACTGCTTTGAGGAGTACCACACGAAAATTTAGAGTTCATTGCAGATGTATTTTATACATCAATAAAATGTATTTTTTCCGTAAATTCATTTCTATAAATCACCTTCCCAAATTAAACAAATTGATTTTCTCATAAAAAATTCCCAAAAATAAGAATTTATCTAAGGCTTTTATATTTGACCACAGCAACAAAATTGAACGCATAAGTGTATCAAATCTTTAGATAACTAACGCTTTTTGATTGAAAAGTTTATCATTAATAGTTTTTGAGATATTGAAATCTATTGTCTTAAGAACAGAAGAAGTTTAAAGAGCCAGAATTAAATCCGGCAATGAAGCTCTATTCTTGGACATATAAATCCGGCACTTGTTTATTCTTACTTTTTCATGGAAGGAATAAGATGTACGATCGGAGTGAAGATTTTGTCTTAAGGGAATGCCTTAGGGATAAGCAAGTTATAATGGTTGACTGGATGGTTTTGGACTGGCTTTGGACCAAAAAATCATCATTTTATGAAATAAGTTAAACCCTATTTTTAAATAGAAATAGATTTTATTGCTACCTGAATCCAAAGAAACAGCTTTCTCGCATAAATTTGACGGCAGAATTTAGTCGACCGCACTGGAGTGCATAGCCTTTCATAAGAAAAGAACATATGATTCTAAGACAAACAAAAGTCAAATACATGACCAAATAAATATGCAACACTTGCATAGGATACGACAAAGACGGATACGACTCAAGCTCTGACACAGACTTCTCTGCCATGCACGTGGAGTCCTTTACCCCAAGCGGGGGACGGCATGCAGCCTATCTGAGGGCACTTCCGCCACATATGCCTTTAGGATGTTGAAAAAAAGACTGAATAGACAATCAGCAACATTAACGAAGCTTTCTATATTTATATTACGAGCGAGTCCAGATAATACTTTTCCTAAGTAACAGAAAATATTTACGTAATATGCTATCATGCACACACAATAACATATCTAACGACAACTGGTTAACAAGACTGCGTATGCATCAATTTACCTATGAGGACTAACAGAACTCACAGTGACGACTGTTAATGGTGTTCACCCAATATAAAAAAGTGGCAAATACTAAGTCCACGACTGAATTCACTTCTGTGAATGCAATTAGTGCATTTTTTTATTTGGTTGAAATTAGGTAGAATAATACAGTTTACATGGGCTCCATCTTCGCATTAAAATCAATTACACAACTCTGAAATTAAAAACCTTTTCCACCTGTCCAAACATCAGGCATGATCATTACAAATACTACCGAAGGCCATGCGAATAGAACCCATAAATATCTTTTAAATAAAAGATCCTTTCAAATATAAAATTTGAAAATTCTTGGCAATTAAAGATATTATGCTAATTCATTTTCAACCTATTGCAAATAACATAATTAAATATATAGAGTCAACAGCAAATGATTTGCTTATACAATTTAACTTAACAATTATTAACTATATCTACTCAAAAATGTTTGTAGTAGGCGCGGAGAAAATGCGACACATCGGCGTCTTCATCATATTCTAAAGAAAATTGTCAACCCAGGAATATTGTTCACTTCCACCGATGAATCAAAAGGTTCCGACACTTGCCATGCCCACCAAAAACTAAATCTAGGGTCAACGAGGGAAGATCAGAAAGCCCCATGTCATAACTACAAGAATCACTCTAGGTTATCTAAATTCCTTAGATATCACAACTTTAAGTTCCAAATAATTTCAGTACTTACAAACCGTAATCGGTGTCAACGATTATAGATATAAAGTAGAATCCCGCTTTTTTTTAACCTTTTGAGATATATTTCCAATTTGAGAATGAAATATCGACGTAGGAGAATAGAGCTTTGCGTTTCATTATGCTCCTTTCCATAACAATTGTTCGTGCACTTCAGAATATGACATATGTCTTTAAAATTTCAATTAAAAGCATATTATATTTTACCAAAATATTCTTTCATCGGTGGCTAACCCGGTGAAACGCCTCCGCGGGGTATGGAGTGACTTGCGCTCGAATCCAGTCCAGGTGGATGAAGTTTATCACCGTGAATCTCTCACAGACGGTCTCTTGTTCGCGGGTTACACCAATTAACTTAACGCCACTGGAAAGTCTCGCACTACTTTTTATTTATATTAAAATAAAATAATTCACTGTGAAAAGAGTCGCTTTACTGAATTTGTTAAGGGCTTCAACTATTTTAGCACCTCTATCTCGAAAGGTACGAAATCATAGAGCTCTTCGTTGGAGGTCACGGACGAAGGGAAGGCGTCGTGAAAATAATCAGTGCCCTGCCAATGACAAGAAAGATATATGATCACTCATCAAAATGGCATTAAGGGCTTGAATGAAGTATTTCATTGCTATGGGTCGCTCACTTTTGAGCTTTAAACTCGATATTATCTAAGCAATCAAAGCCGTTAAAAATATTCTCAAAGTCATTAATGCCTTTCGATCACCCTCAGGCTAACCAATGAGGATATTACTGATACATTCATATCACAGTTGGAAAGAAGGCTATGAGACAATCTCCACAGTAAGGCAATCAATTTAAAGGTGCAATGTATATTCCCACTAGCCTCTATCGTGGGTCCCGTCATTAATCTTCCCATGAATGACAGAGGCAACAATGAATGTGACATCGACATGATCTGACACTGGCTTCACTGTTTGATTCCTCGAAAACTGGGCTATAGGAATCTTGGCACATGGTACAACTATGACAGCAAAGCCTTCGGAAGACAAAAACTAGAGTCAAACTACAAAAATTATGCTAATGAGATACAAAAACTTGACAATTTAAGTGACAACAGCTTTCGCGGTTGATATTTTTGCTGTGAATGGAGAGTTTTACGAAAGTCGTAGGGAGGAATGCGAGAGATATGATATTGACAGAGAATACGACGGGGATAAGGTTAAGTGAATGTCAAAACGCAGTGGGTAAAGTGACAAATAAATAATACCGAAATTGGCAAAGGAGGAAGAGAGGATGAACAATAATAATAAATTATTTTATAGAGTTTTCGGCTCCGGCTGAAACGAACATGGATGCGAAGGAGGTGGAAAAACGGACAAAATATCAAGACCTGCTTCTTGAACTTCGGTAAATCTACCCCGACACTCTCTGAAACTAGTATTCCCAATCATAGGTGAGCTCGGTGGAGTTAAGGGTTCGTTGCTAGATAGCAACAAGTGCATTGTCCCGCGTGGCACGGGTGGAATCACTAGTGGCACGCATGTAGAAGGCCGTCATCCTTAGGTCACTCCATCTGTTGCGTACGCATGACCCCAACGCAGTGTAGCCACCTATCCGATGGGCGTCGGATCAAGCTGGGGAAACTGCCCAACCCCTCCTGAGTCTCCGGCCATTATGAAGGCAATTAAACCTGATTGCAGCCAGGGACTCCGAAGGGAATTTTACAAAAGGGTCATTCCACGTCAAGTGGTCTAGTTTTACAAAGATTTCCCGCTCGACCATCTCGGATTTTAATAAAATTTTGTGTGGATAGTTTTACATACCTTTAATGAAAATGTGTCAATTTTTAGGTCCGTTAGTGAAATACTTTTGGAGATATAGTCGTTTGTGTGACCCCATGTCACGACCACCTGACACATTTCTGTGAAATTTTCGCAACTTTGAGACATGATATCTCTGTAACCTTTTTGCCTAAACAAATGATACGTACCTATAATTGTACAACTTTTAGTGCTCTGTTAAATGAAAATTATTATAGCATTTTCTCAACGCGTACTGAGTAGATAAAATGCAGCAAAGTCGGCCTCAGAAATTAATTCTCCAAAATAATTTCAAACTTTAGCGTGCTCTGTCTCTTTCAAGAATTGTTCAATAGATATGAAATTCCTTTTACAATATTTCCATGCAAGTTAGCTTTTGATAGCGTAGTTTCAAACACCTGGCGTTTTTTGTTAGTTTATAAATCACGTCTAAAGTTCACGACTTTTGTAAAAAGGTCAAAAATAGGGTGTTTTCAACCCGTTTTTGCAAAAAAACTACCTTCTACAAATTCCGTTAACCCTATCTCATTCGATAGAGCATTTCTTTAAGCCCCTAGAAAAGTGAATTTTATCAGCTAACGGGGACACATAATGGCGTGGCAAGGAGGTCCGTGGGTGAGATATAAACAGCCTTCATCAGCGCCACGCAACGACGAACTCCTGTAACTACACGAGTGGGGTGAGATGATAGCTATCCTACGAACGCATGTATTCGCAATGACGCTGAAACAATGCAATTTGAAAGTTGTCGCCACTGGGAACGGCTTAAATATCAACAGGCCGTTCTGCCACTTCGGATTTCGTGCCTGATATTTAACAGGCTTATATTATATCGATGCATATACACACCGATATTATATTACGTTGGTCCATGGTGACATTGCCACTACCAATCCAAGTACTTGAACTGTCAACCCCACCACAATAGGGGTCACGCCCGATAGCCGTGCAATACCAGCCACGGGTGGGTCTCTTGTCCTGGTTCCCAAGGCAGTAATTTTGTGAGTTCGTTGAGGTTTCAAAGCTCTTTGCGGTGGTACGTCCGCATTTAAAGATATTTATCTAATTTCGCTGGAAATGCCTATCAAAGTCAATATTAAAGTATGATCAACTGTCTGCATCTTATTATATTATTTATCATTTTAAACAGCACAGTCTCAGCAAATTATAATTTCTTCCGAATGTCGTCACGGAAGGAGCAGGGAGCATGCTGACGAGGTGTTGATCCAGGACCCAGCAGGTGTACTATCTTCTTTCGGGCCAATAAAATGATTCAGCAGGACCTCGATAATGCATAAATGTTATCAATGCGTCATTTTGGTTACTCGTTACTGAGATAGGTTTAACATTTACATCGAATGAGGTAGGTTTAACGGAATTTGTAGAAGGTAGTATTTTGCAAAAACGGGTTGAAAGCACCATATTTTTGACCTTTTTACAAAAGTCGTGAACTTTAGACGTGATTTATAAACTAACGAAAAATGCCAGGTGTTTGAAACTATCAAAAGCTCACTTGCATGGAAATATTGTAAAAGGAATTTGATATCCATTGAACAATTCTTGAAAGAGACAGAGCACGCTAAATTTTGAAATTATTATGGAGAATTAATTTCTGAGGCCGACTTTGCTGCATTTTATCTACTCAGTACGCGTTGAGAAAATGCTATAATAATTTTCATTTAACAGAGCACTAAAAGTTGTACAATTATAGGTACGTATCATTTGTTTAGGCAAAAAGGCTAAAGAGATATCATGTCTCAAAGTTGCGAAAATTTCACAGAAATGTGTCAGGTGGTCGTGGCATGGGGTCACACAAACGACTATATCTCCAAAGGTATTTCACTAACGGACCTAAAAATTAACACATTTTCATTAAAGGTATGTACAACTATCCACACAACATTTCATTAAAATCCGAGATGGTCGAGCGGGGAGCCCTAGACCAATTGACATGGAATGACCCAAAAGTAACTTATTAAAAATAATCAATCACAAATAAAATTATATAAAAAGACAGTAGGAAAACATTAAACAAAAACTGTATGCAAATGGTACAAAATCTTACCCCAAGAAAATGCGAAAACATATATTTTTTAAATATAGTTCAGGTTAGTCATTTAATGGACACATTACTCAGACACACTCCCACAGAAGAATAAAATTTCTGTAATATAAACTGTTTCAGTTGGGTCTTCAGTAACTACTATTTACATATTTTTATTTTAAAGGTTGCTCGTTGAAGAGTCCTATTCCCATCTCATTACCAAACTGAATACATTGCCAAAAACATTAATACATTGCCAAAGAGATTACTCAAATATTGAGGAAACATTGGATATAGGATTATTTTGGCTATATGTAATTGCATTCATAGAGAAGTAACGACTGCATCAATGCTCATCTCGGATGACAATGAGCATCTCGGAAGACCAAAATATATCAGTTAGGGAAAGATCATAAGACAAAAATTGAATTATCTAAGTGGAACAAACTCTAGCAAAAACTCTACTAGAAAAGGTCAAGTAAAAGACTAAAATAATATCAAAACCATGTAAAAAATGAGAAAGAATGTAGAAACGAATGCATGAAAAAAAGATTATTTTACTTGAGTTTCTTGTTCTGAGGATGCATACCTCATAATAAAGAGCGTAATTAAGCGAATAGTTTCAGGCTTGACTTTGTGGAACTCTTTCATAATAACAGAAAGAAGAAATTTCAAATCGTATTTATCCACGCTTTTATTCACACTACCGACCCAGGTTTCAACGGGTAACCGTGTGGATAAATACGATTTGAAATTTCCTCTTTCTGTAAAGAGCATAATATTCACAAAAGTGTTAAAACCAAACACAAAATAATGACATGATTTTTTTCCTCAAAACCAAGCTATGAATCAAATTATTTAGGGTTGAGATTAAGGATTCGAAACGTGAAAAAAGAGCAAGAGGGTGAGTTTGGCATTAGGTACTCCTGGAGGCCGTCATAAAACATATGTGCCGCGAAAGTGATAAGAAAGGATTGTAAAGGGCTACCACCATGACGGCTAAAAAGAGCGGGAAAATGATTAAAAGGCTTAAAATATGTATTGTAATAAATTTCGGCCAAAAGCCAAAAAAATATAATTTCAGCCGTTTATTGACACGCTAAATAATCAAAACAATAGAGAAGAATGACGATAAGTCATAATGAATTAAATATCATGACAGCATCAAAATCTATGGCGATAAAAGTAATAATAACTTCAATGGAACGCTGCACATTTCACTAATGAGGTAATTTTCCAATATAATAATTAAGCTACTAAATTTCTATTTCAGTTTGATATTTTCTCGGCCAGATTAACGTCGCTATTGACACGATATTTTATCATTTTCTTTCGCGGAAACGTGAAACATTGAGTGGAGCAGATACCCAACCTCAAAGCATTCCAATTCAATTGGTTGAGTCTAGGCATATGAGTAAATATTTTACCTCCGACCTGTATTATCAGCGTACACAAATCTCAATATTTTACATACAAAAGGATATATTTCAATGATGAAATTACGCATAAACTAATTTAGACCACCAAACTCCACAACAATTGATCCTCCCAGGCGCACCAAACACACGCCTCGTTCAGGTTTTTAAATATTACAAGCAAGCATTGTAATTTATCTTTTCAATTTAACCAATATGATTACCCCTAGCATTCAGCCCGGTCGGTTGAACTGAGCCCAAATATCACATTGTGAAATTGACATTAAATTTCAATTAGAATTTAAGTCCCACTTTAATTCTTAACAACTGAGTACTTTGTGAAATTGAAATCAAAATTTTATTGCAGGTACAAACAACAGAACCAACAGAGGCTTTCTGAGAAAATTAAAGAGTGAAAAGTGTTCCCGTGCATGGTTTAATTGGTATTAAAATTTTATCACTCGCTGAAGCGTCTTTAAAGAAAAATGCTTACTTCACCACCTCCATGAAATACCTAAATATGTAAATTCACTGAATCCTTCAGCATATTGAGCATCTACTATTTGCAATTGGCAATGGCTTTCCCCATTGTTCTGTACACACAACCCTCTGTGAGCTTCATTTAATATTCAATGCGCTGCTTCAGCACTCATGCACCTCATTCCAGAAACAGATGATACCAAGCTGACCACGTACTATTCTTATACGTTCATTATCAGCCACTATGATGCGTACCTATGACAATGGTAGCATTGAGCTATCACGGAAATGTCATCATCCTACTTACAATTAGTACACAGGCATTAGTTTCCTATCAGTTGCAACAGTTTCTCTCATTGTCTTATATTGATGCGATCGCGAAATTCGCAAGGGAAAACGGATTCTTCACATCGTTGGGCTTGACAACCTTTATTTCCCTTTTCATGCAGGTTACGTCTAGTAACATTCTCTCAGCAAAATTACTTAACCGGGGAAACTAGTATTTTCTCATTAGGCCGCGCGACTGAGGTCTCCTTTGATCAGCGAGATTTGATCAAAGGCAATACTGCTTTTGATATGGAATTCTGGGAACAGGCCTAAGTTTTGCATCTATTCTTAGCCCAATAAGTCATTCTTAGGCTTCCCCCTCCATTTCATATCACAATTTTAAAAAGGACTGGGTCGTGTTTTTTACATTATTACAATCCAAACAGACGTTATCGTATCTGAAATATGTCACATCTGAGCCCATTTCTGATATAGCCGCAGTGCTTCGGGTGGCAAGACTAATTTGGGCAAATAGCAGCTGGATCTGACATAATGGATAATTTGGCCAAAACCAAAAGTTCGTTCAGCATAATTATATACATAATCATTAATCAATAACCTAACATACGCAAACCATATCAATGATGGGCCAAGAAAAACATCGGTAATTTCTTTTTATATTAGTCTATTTCAAATGCTTCCACCTTTCGGATGCATGACTTAAGAGGGTTGTATTACTGCCTCTTCTGCTTCGTTGCTTGTACTACTACGCTGCTACTACTACACTGCTAAATAATACGCTGATGTGCCAGTCTGGTTGACGCCGAGCTATATACACATACGCCTTCACATAGTCCTTATCATCAACTCCGGCGACGGAAATCTATGGATCAGAAGGAAGAATCAATGTAAAAGCGGACCAGTAAAGAGTAGAAACCTTCGAACCATGGTGCTGGAGAAGAATGTTAAAGATCAAATGTACAGCTAAAGTGGGAATGCAGAAGAGCCGTAGACAAAAGGACTCCATTAAGTAACATACACAAAAGAAGAACACTGTGGATAGTGTGCACCCTAAGGCACAATTCATTTACTAGCAAGAATTTAATGTTTAAAATATAAGGCAAAATTCCACGAGGATGAAGAGATAAATTCCAAGGACAAACAAAGACGGTGCTAAGATTAAAAAACCACAGAGAAGCAAATTAATTAACATAGAAGAGGGGGAAATGGAATTGGAGAAGTGGAATACAGATGGAAACGGTGATGATGACTATTAAAAACCCCGCTATAAATACAAAATAAGGGAGTTAAAAAACTTTCTGCATATACTAATAACGTTGAACTTGGCACAGATATCATTGTTATCCCATTTTATTGGCCATAGTGTTAATGTAAAATGTGCACAGGAATACACTTTTTATATCAGATTTATACAGCTTGCGCCTTAGTAAATGTTGTAGGAAGTCTAACAAATTACTTAATCCCACCCAAAATTGAGGCAGCCTTGCTTTTAAGGCAACCGCCCGAAAAGTAGTAAAAACCAAGAACTTTTTGTACAGGCCCGTAATGGAGAGGGCAGGCCATAAATTCGTCTGTTGGCCATGTATTCTCGTAAACAGTCGTGAATTTTGCAAGCAGATTAAATTGTTCTCTAAAAGAAAGACCTAAATTAAAAGATGTAGTAAACCTTTATTATGGCCATTGATCACACCTCCTTAATTGGAACCATCACCAAAATTAATCACGGTTGATAAACTGATACACTCGTCACCGAAGCACCTTTGATATATGAATTCCCCCCCCCCCCCCAATACTTATTTGGCCGAGGTTGCTTTACTTCTATCATCGGAAGGCTACACGCCAGCATGAGGTATGTCTTTATAGCTCTTTAAATAGGGATCGTAAAAAAAACCCAACTTTGAGCTGGAATTAAGTATTTGAATAATTTATAAATTAAATCATTTCAAAAATAGTAAATGGCCATTTATTACTTTTAAAACGATTAGTTGGTTATTTGGGGAGGCGATCGATAACTCAAACATTTGCGCCTTTTAGGATAAGTGCGTATGACACTTGGTTAGAATTATTAGGGAACTGGAGGGTGGGGTCGGTAATAGTCGAATCTTAACGAAAAACGCCAAGGGATCCACAGTTTAACGTTCCATCCGACGGACGGAGTACTGTCATCGAAGAGCTACCCACATAATACCCAAAACAGGAATGAGGATTTCAATGATACATCTAAGCCGCTGTAAGGAATCTATACTAAGACGGAATCTATACGGACTATAGGACATTAAGCTTAATATCCCACGCGGCCAAAGTAGTTCTGAGAATTATAAACAGAAGGCTAGAGAAGAAGGCAGATGAATACCTGGGTGACGACCAGTTCGGGTTTAGGAGAGGGATGGGAACGCGAGACGCTATAGCGGTGATGAGGACGCTAGTAGAAAGAAACCTAGAGTATGGGCAGGATGTTTTTGCATGTTTCGTAGATTTCGAGAAGACGTTTGATCGGGTGGAATGGACGAAATTAATGGGAGTGTTGAAGAAATTAGTGGTCGATTGGAGGGACAGGTAAGACTGATTCGGAATTTGTAGATGAACCAGACGGCGCAGGTTAGGGTAGCCAATGGAAAATCGGGATGGGCCACGATAGGACGGGGAATGCGGCAGGGGTGCCCACTATCGCCGCTGCTTTTTAATGTGTATTCAGAAGAAATGGTAAGGGAGGCATGGGGGCTGGAGGAGGTAGGAATAAAGGTAGGAGGTGAGCTGATACAATCAGTGAGATTTGCAGATGATCAAGCATTGCTTAGTCAGTCTGCAAAGGGGTTACAGTCAATGGTGAATGCGTTAGAGGTCCAGTGCGAAAAGTATGGGATGAAGATCAACCACAAGAAAACCAAGAACCACAAAAGTAATGAGATTTTCTAGAAGTAAGAAGGCGGGGCTGAATATAAGGGTGGGATGGCAGAAGATAGAGTAGGCCGAGCAGTTTACGTATCTGGGTAGTATTTTGGAGGAGAATGGGTTTAGTGGTAAGGACATCAGATGAAGAATTGTGGTAGCTAAAGAAGCATTTACGAAGAGAAGGGAATTGATGATGGGGGATCTGAGAATAGACGTAAAGAAGAGGCTGGTGAACATTTTAATATGAAGCGTGGCGCTGTATAGGTCGGAAACTTGGTCATTGCGAAGGGAGGATGTGGGTAGACTTGAGGCGTTTGAGATGTGGGTTTGGAGAAGGATGGAGAAGGTTAGCTGGATGGTGAGAAAGACGAACGAGGAGGTATTGGATATGGTCGGAGAGGAGAGGAAGCTTGTGGCAGAGGTTCGGAGAAGGCAGAAGAGATGGATGGAGGAGGTTTTGAGAGGAGGGGGCATGTTGAAGAGAGTGATAGAGGGGAGAACACGGGAAGCGTGGAAGAGGAAGGAAGAGAATATGAATTCTGTACGAAATAAGAGGAGGTAGAAGATATGAAGAATTGAAGAGGTATCTAATAACGGGCCATCCTTAGGAGGGAAAGCGAGACAATGTCTATGAGGTTGGGATGCAGAATGGGGACTGTCCAAGAACCTACCAATCAGCTGGTAGAATACTTGAATAATGAATAAAATTAAAGTTGAAAAAATATATTCAAGTGCTTTGGGATATACAATATGTTTTTGTCTTACCGCCCTTTGCAAAAACAAATTAATTTTTCGGCTGTCCAACTCGTGAGCTTGCAACATATAATTGACCACATTAAAAGCATAGATTTTCCAGATTTAATCCACACACTTGAAGGGACTGACCTTTTGCCTTGTCGATTGTCATTGAGAGGGCAAGGCGATCTGTAGTCCTTTGACTACAGCTATCAAATTAGTCACTGAACCTGGCCTTTAAAGGCTGCAGGAGTGAATAGCCATTCATGAAATCGCTATTAAATGAAAATTCACGCCTAGTTGCCAAGGAAATTTCTTTTGTTGAAAAGGAAGAAAAAATAATGAATTCAGAGATAACAACGCAATACTTGGACAAAAACGAAGCGTATAAGAAAATTGCATGCAAGAATTAAACACTGCATTTTTTATGCGTTCTATGATAAACATTTCCATCCAATATCTTGAGTGTAAGTAGGGGCAACGACCTACCACGATGGAAACACCGGTTCCCGATCAGTCACCGAAGTTAAGCATCGTTGGGCTCGGCTCGAGTTCGGAGGAGTGATCCTCCGATTCGTCTCCGAGTGCTGTTGCCCTTGTCTGCACGTGGCAGAGTGTAAGTGCGAAATGACCTTAGCCGTCGAAGCACGTTAAACAACAATACTACTACTTGAGCGCAAGTAATTTAAAAAAAGCAAATAAAGAAGCACCTGCACCGAATTCAATGCTTTTCTTATGGGAGTAAATGTTAACAATATTGGGGTAAAAACAACCCCAAAATTTGCAATTTTTATAATTTATGACTCTTTTTGGGCGCGCGGACAACAACTCACCACAGTTTCAAGTCAATCGACCAACTACTTTTCGAGTTTTGCGGTTTCATTGCGGTCATAATGGCCGAAGACTCGAGAGGGGTTGGGCAGTTTTCGCAGCCAGTTCTGACGCCCATCGGTTGGGTGGCTACGCTGGCCACCTATCGGATTTATTATTATTATTATTCGTACCTTTTCTCGCTGCTCATCTGATGTATCGACAAGGACACCGCGCATAAGGGCACCGCGCCTGTCGACATTAAATCGAATGTAAATTATGGTGATGCATACTGCATACATTAAATGCCGAACTTAGATCATCTTGGAATATAATATCGTAAGGACAATTTTGAAGAAAAGAAAGCAAATCACATTAGAGAAAGGTAATCCCAAAGACAAATGCAATCCTGAAAATATGTAACTTTTATTTACAAGAAATGAAAACATGGAGATGGTTCCTATTTAGCACACATCTATGTAATGTGGCTTGTGATTCTGTTGAAGCAAAATATTAGTATCAGTGAAATTTAAGAAGCGTACATAATACAACCATTCTCCAGATTCCAATATGTAATGGTTAATGAAAACCAAAAATTGTGCCTTTACCCTAAGGTACCTTGAATATGATGATGAATGAGGAAGAGGAAATAAAAAAGGAAATTAAATTTACTTGTCACAGTGGGTGAATTCGTATTCAATCTCCGTACTTTTACATGGTAAATTACTTGGCGTAATTGACGGGGATCATACAGAAATGTTTCGTTAAATATCATAAAACCTATTGAAAACATATAATGATAGTAAAATATAAAAGAAAGATTGCAGGTCAGTTCCTGTTCCAGTTCCCATTACCCGTAATCAAGGGCATAAGAATAGAATTATTTAAAACAAACATCGATAGCTACAAAGTAATTCAAACAAATTTAACCTGAAAGCTAAGAAAATCAGAGCATCTCAAAAATCGCAGACAGGGATGGAATGACGACATGGAAAGTTTCATGAAGAAATTCAGTTACTACTCCGTTGCAAGTGCATTGTTCTCGGTAGGAAGTGTTCTAAGTAACCTGGGAGATGAAGTTGTTAAAAAGGCCTTCACTCGTGGTGCTTATTTAGAGTTGAAGTACCTCATTCATTTTCAAGACAACAGAAGTGCTAGGGAAACAAAAATTGACACGGATTTTTAATGCAGCGCTTAAAAGTAAAACCTTTCAGATGTAGGGTGTATTTCATGAACTCTTATCGATAGATGAAATGTTTGTCCGCTATTTCTGACAAAATCCTCATATATTTCATCAAATACAAACCAATTAGTTTTGGTCATAAACTCTTTGCTTTGTACGGAGAAAATGGGTACTGCTTACATGTTAATTGATATTGTTATCAAATACCTAATGGGGAAAAGTTGAATGCACAACTTGGTACTAGAGTTACTAGGCATGTCGTCAGCTGTTGATAATCTCCGAGGTCACAATTCATTTTGTACAATTATTTTATCAGCTGTGAATTGCTAAAAATACTCAAGGAAAAGGCTTTCCATGCCAGTGGCACCATACGAGACAGCAGGACCAGCAAATGCACATTGGGGGGTCCTAAGCACTTCAACAAGAGAGAAAAGGGATATATAATGACTGAAGATTTGATGAGAGAAATGGAATTCTTGTCAAATGCAGGAAGGACAACAGAGGGAAAATAAAAAGTGGATGAATCTACTGCGTCAGTTCGGAGATGGACCAATGAAAAACTCGAAAAAACTCGGATTCTGCAACCACGAGAAAAAAAAACTACACCAAATACATGAACGGCTTAGATCACCATGATTGGTACCTAGAGAGACATCGCATTACCGTATGAGACAAGAAACAGTATCAGTGTCTTTTTATAGGAATGGTTGACATAGCTGTAGTAAACGCATATATTGCTATAAAAATTGTAAATAACAACACAATATCTATAAAAGACTTCGTGAGACATATAGCCATCACATACCTTAAGTAGGGGCATGGCATGAAAACAATTAGCAGGCCTCTAGAACGAACATCAATATTTTGCTCAACAGTCCAACTGGACACAAGGCGACAATCACAAAAAAGAGGGACTCATAAAGAAGATGTCAATTGAAAGGCTGTAAAGGAAAACCTCGCACTTACTGTGAAAAATGCAATTTATCACTGTATTATTTATATTCCGGTATATCATTTTTAAAGTATTTGAAATATTTATCAAGTACTCAAATAATAATACTAATAAAAGATTACATTTCAGGTATCATATGTAGTTCCTATTCCATTTCCGTAGTAATATTCAAGGAGACTTTGAAATCGAATTTCTAATATTTTGATTTATCCCAAAGAAATTACACGTCCTCAAAGGAGGACGCACTATATTTCAACAATAACATATTCTAATTAACAAACATTGATATTTACTAATTATTTAGTACATACCTAAAGCTAATAGGAAATGACTCTAGTAAAGATCGCATGGCGTAAATATTTTTAATAAAATATTTATTTTTAGAAAAATAATAAAAAGATAACAATTTAATACATTAAAAATACTGACTCGCGACAATCAGGATGTAACAATATTGTTACATTGCATACAATGGAGTTGCGGTGAAAAATTTCGCGTGCTGTGTGCCGCCATTGGTCGCTGCCTGGCTCCGAGAATATTGTCAAAATCGAAGATCCAAGATCCAGTCCTTCGGTCCGACGTAAACGAAGCGTTATCTCTCTCGCCCGAGACTAAGAAAAAGGCGGGAGGGACTGGTCGCGGGAGGGACTGGTCGAGGGAGATCCCACGAGCCGGCACAGTCCCGCCCCCCCCCCCCCAAACACACGCCATTCCGGGCGTGGCATTCCTCTTCTGCGCGGTGAAACTGGCTCTCAGCCTGAGAGCGAGAGAACGGTTATGGCGGAAGAGAAACAACAGTCCCGAAGGTCGCATACACGAGACGCGTGAAAAATGCGTTTGCAGAGGTTCACGACTATGTGCACTGTGACGACATAACACGCATTATGCAATGATTGTTCAACATGAAGAGGAAGGGTTCCCATTTAGAATAAGTGTAAAGATTTCTAAGAAATATACGTCGCACGCGTCATGGCAATCACCATCAATCATGAAAATTTTCGACAAATTTACGTCTCTTCCGCGGTCCGAAATAATATGTAGAAAGTAACAAGCGAAAATTTAAACACTTATTCTAAATATTAATCCATATTCTATAGGAATGCGAAAACAGATTTGCTTTAAGTAGCAAAGCAGAGTCGTGACATAAAGGTGCGTAGACGTCTGCGGAAGCGTTTTCGGCCGTGGTATACGGCCCCCTTAATAGATTATAATAGCGATCAAATGACGATTAGTATATGATCTGTTGGAGAAATTGTTTCGCATTAACGATTCACAACAAAGTCGGTGGGAATCTTAGGGAGGAAGATGAAGCCATCATGATGAGAGTTATCGTTCATTATAGAATAAAACGTTTACATCTGCACCCTAAATAAGTCACTACGAGCTGTCATTCATATGGGAATGATTGAGTCACTCATACAATAACAGAGATCCCATCAAGACGCATGGGCCATAAATGACGGAATGATCAAGTTATCGTCACCATCGATTGCTAATCACGCCTAAAACGCAAACTTAAAACTGCAAAAACGCAAGAGTTGGCAGCAAAATTGCAGAACTGGTTCCCAGAGTTACTAAAATGTATCATATTTGAGACTTCAGAGGTTCCAGTTTCCGAGAGGCGTCTATTCCATGAGGTTAATGAAAAACAGTTTCAGCTGCGGCGAGTGAACACCTGCTGCGGTAATATTTCTTCGTTTCTTTGACTGGGTGTTATTTCATACCCCTGCACACATTTTTATTAGTAAAAGAGACCATTATCTTTATACAAATGAAGAGAAATCCACGAACTATAAAATTAAATAACCCATTAAGCTTTATCAAACCATATCACATTAAATTCCGATTTATGTGAGCCAAGAATCTGAAGAGACGGTGTTTGCAGCATGAATAGTTCAATAACGGGAACGAGAAATGTCAAGTAGCGTGCGCAGAGCTCGCCTTCAGAGAATCTGCTCGCCGCAGGCGGTATCCGACCTCAAATGTCGCCGCCGCTCAGGGATCCTGGTTTTCTTTTTTAATACGAATATGCCTTAATTGCAACAATGCCGAAGGGCATGCCTAACAGTCACTCACTTCATATTTAATAAGTCTTGACATCAGCATCAAAGAAAGGGATAACTTCAGCAACTAATGGGGCTTCATTTAGAGGTAGCTGTGAGAACGAAATTAAGCTGGTTTACATGACGAGACAAAAGAATGTTTCGGTATTGGAGGCAAGAATGCTTCACATGTCAGGTAAACGGCTACGTTAAATCATACTCCACTGAAGTGAGCGACTGGGTTGGAGGCTAAGGATAATTCTATGTCCCAATATAGCGAGGATACAGAGCCTTGCACTATTTACCTCTACCCTATGTTGCATCCATCGATTTTTATGTTCTACCTTTGTATGCCACAGTGTGTAATATTGACTTGTATGACAAATCTTTACACTAAATAGTCGCAACTAAAAAGTGTAAACGATTGCATAAAAATGTTACTCAAGTCTCCAAATGGGTTCAAATAGAACTAAGAATTACATGAGTGCTATTCAGGTCCCTTCTGCAGCTTCCAGCGACCACAAATTCATATTATCCGCATCTTAACCATCAACATAACCATTTTGCAAACATCTGTCTGTCTATCATGAGTGTTCAAGATATTTAAATAAAACGAGCGTGATGCGCCCGCTCCCAGCGGGCTTCCCCCGCTCTTTTCAATGCAGGTCCACAGAGGGATAGGCGCGTTTCTAATTTTAAAATGTAGAAAAAAAAGGCAGGGTCTTATGTACAAATTTAATTGGAATGTTCATGTACAAATTGAGGTCAGAGGACCTCTTTAAACACAACATTGGAAGTAATTACACTATCCTCTGTTAATACTTGTTTAGCGTTTTCCTTAATATTTACAAAAATATTTTGAAAAGATCTTACCCTAGAGAATGATACATAAAGTTGGTCATGAGAGAATACAGGGTCAGGCAGGAATAAGCCAGCTCTTTGCAAAGTCTGACCCTGAGCCTTGTTAATAGTCATCGCATAGGAAACCTTAATGGGAAATTGTCTGCGAGTCAAATGAAAAGGCATGGTGGGATCCGACGGCGTTAACTGTATTCTTGGGATGAGGACAATCTTGCCGGAATCGATTATTTTCGCGGTAATTGTAAAGTCTCCCAATTTTGTTATGACCATTCTGGTGCCGTTAAGAAGTCCAGCTTTAGCATTTAAATTTCTGATAAGCATAACGGTTGTATTTTCCTTAAGCACTAATTTGTGAGGGGGTAGGCCGGAATGAGTAATACTGTGGAGAAATTCATCTGGGTACAGACTGGGGTCGCTGTTATCACTCTGAATAGAATCATGACTGAAATAAGTTTTACACGCTCCGTGAACAACCTTTTCGACAACATGGTTGTTAATGGCATCACAATCCTCATTTTTCGGGCACAAAATTGCTCGATCTAAGTAATTATTAACATTTTCCTCGTTAATTACATCAGTCTGGAAAACCTCACGGACAAAATCGGACTCAGGGACGTAGCATCGCTTTGGAATTTTGATAGCATCACATGAAATGTCGATTTGGTTTTGCAGCGTTCCGTTCCCTAATTTTATGAGCCAAGCACTGAATTGTGGATCTTCATGAGCTCTCATATTTTTAGTTAATTTTCTGGTTTGAATATGAGACCACAAAGGCGATCTCTTCACGTTACTCTCTACAATAGTGGTACGGTTTCCGTGCCTTACCACGGGCAACACCTGCCTGAAGTCTCCGCCGAATACAATTATTTTACCACCGAATCGCCATAGACTGAGTACGTGTTGAGTCCAAGACCTTTCTGTGTTAACTTGAAATAATATGTTGAAAGCGCGTTATATTGCAAAAAATATAATGTTGAAAGCGCGTTATATTGCAAAAAATGTAATAATATGTATCTGAAACTAAATTGGTATCAATTAAATATCCTGAAATAAAGGTTTGCTCTGCACCATGGAGCAAGTGCGTGACGTCAAGATGGCGGATCGCCTCATCCCCTAAGAGAAATATCAAGGGCCATTTTTTAAAACCAATTTTAGGAAACAATAGCAATATTTAGGAAGTAAGATATGCCGTCGCATGTTCTCTGATAAATTCTGTGCATTTTGGTACCTCATTTGTAGAGTTTGGTTGCGTATAAGTTGAGAAAAAGGTATCTATACAGTAGAAATAATATAGAAGATTAGGAACTAAACATTCGGCAGGAATCTGACTATTGGCCTAAACCGTCCGAAAAAATACCAAAATGTACTCAAACATTTGGTGGATTATAACTACATAATACAAGTATAGCAATCAATGAAAGGGTTTATTATCCCGTATATATGTATAGGGTTCCACACCAAGTCAGGCTGTTTCTGTCATTGTTTTATAATTAATTTCACCATGGATATCAAATTGACATTTTCAAAATCGTATATTTATAAAATTGAAGAGTTAGTTGCTTTAGACTCATTTTTAAAGCATACCATAATTTACTGACATTACATTTGGGTCTCAAAAAACTGCTCTCTCTCACCTACCGCAACAACGGAATATTAAGTCCATTCGCAAAACAATATTAGCTTCAAATATAAATTCATCTTCATGGCCTAAGATGTTAGTATATTATGATCGATATGAGGCAGGAAAATTTCAACCTCTCGGTGGCACAATATTAGAACACCTCTATTTAATCCTGCGTCAGCAGAAATAAGCGTGATGTACTTCGAGATTGGCTGATACTAATTCAATGAACAGAAACAAACACAGAACAAAATCAACCATTCAATAGGGCGAGAGATGACAGAGGTGCAGTAGTAAGTAGTTTTTAGAACACTGTGAACATGAAAACCAATGACAAGATGTTTCTTTAAGTTTTGAAGTTCACATTAAGTAACGTTGACACGGAAATTTTAGGATTTCAAACGTAATATCACGGAGACACACAACAATGAAAGGCAGGGAGATAAAATCTGCAGCTTTACTACAATGCGATTCTTCGCCATTTCCTAGGTATTTGAAACAGTAATCTGGTCTGATTATATTTCCCCAGACTTTACAGTTGAATCATTTCGATTTAAAATCAGTGACTTAATCCTTTCCACTACATCCCCCGTTGCCTTTATCTAAACGTATCGTCTTAACTAAAACACTCCACTAAATCCCATACCTTAAACATCAATTTTCCTACCTCCACACGCATATATTTCTATCCCAAATTACGCTCCAATGATATGAGCCCCAACTAGTGTCACCCACGTGGGTAACAAAAAAATCATAATGGCCGACGAAGAAAAAACAAATCAAGGGTTGGATGGAAGGAAAGGACGGGTGGGAAGCAAAGGGTCATCGTCCGCGCAGCTCCGCCATATTGGGAAAGTTACTACTTGCCCCACCCTAAACGTTAAAGACGAAAGAGCGCATACAGAACCGTTTATGAATTCGTTCAAGCAAGATTAAAGCCATCAACCATCAGTCACTTCATGCGTGTGAAAACTAATTGCCAGTCACGAGTACAACAGAAAAACATGCCTAAATAGGGAGAAATATATATGAGAATACTTATAGACGATCATTTTGGATACTCCAAGAAAACAGTCGAGGTGGAACTCCATGCGGACAGCAGCTGATTGATTGAGAATGAGCCTTTCTAAAAGCCATTCCAGGGAATCAAGTAAACGAACTGATTACTAACAAACAGCTCTCAAACGCAAAAACCCTCATATTTCATATACCAAATGTACTTTTAGCTAATTAGTACCTATCCATGAGTAAACATGTCTGCTTCTCCTAAAGTTTTAAAAATTTTTAATTGATTTCCAACCAAAACCAGTCAAAGTAGCAAGAAAGTCAAAGAATTTCAATTAAAGAGAATCAAAAGTCAAAGCGGCCATTTTAACTTGCTCTCTCTCTCTTGCCTTGCTCTCACTACAATCTCAGTCAATAGACAAATATCACCGCTATCCATTTTCGTTTGAAGCTTTCTGCAATTTTTATATCAATTATAAACCCTGAATTAGTAATAATATCCAGAAAGCGTCACTGGTAATTATCACTGATATGCTATGTGTGATTCATTTCTTGCGGTGCCCACTCATACTCCCATGAAAACGCTCCCAGTAAAAGGAGTGAAACGTTGAGAAGAAAAATGAATCACATGCAGTGCATTCCAAAAGTGTTATTGATAGATAATCATTGCTATCAGACAGGTTATTAAAAATGAAGCATTTCTTTAGAGGACTATTGGAATTCTTCGATAGCATAAACACGAAAGCACAACACAGTTAATTTGACTTAAGGTATACTTGTATCACAAAAATTAAAGTTTACTGTATTTGCAATGTTCTACCATTCTTTAAGTGAGTTCATGTATTTTTAAGTAGGAGACATAAGACAATCGGTTTCATTAACTGTACTAGAACAAAGATATTATTATTACCGCCGAGTCTCATTTCCTGGGAATTTTAAAGTAAGACTAAATATTTTCCAGAGTATAAATTATTTAGACAAGCTTATATAATTTAAAAAGCTCATATAAACCACTTAAAGCGGAAAAATAAACATTAAAGATCATTAAAACCTAGCCAAGAATTAAGCCATAGAATTTAATGGATCGATATAAAAACTAGAAAGCCTCAATTATCTGCTGTTAACCAAGCAAAACTTGGCAACAATGACGATTAAGCTACAATTATGTTTTCGCCAAACGTTAGTTCATTACTTCATTTCCGAGTCAATTTTATTTTCGGAAAGCTAGGGAGCTCTGTGAACAATAATTAGCGATGAGCGCTCTTTTGTAGGTATTTGCACAACTGTGTCACGAAAACCAATTCAATATCAATATCGGTTAAGAAATACCTTAATTTTGGGAAATAAAATCACATTGAACCAAAATATAATTAAAAAGACTCATGAAATAAATTATAAAGATTTAAAGACGAAAGTGGAGCTACATGGCATTCAGAAAAATGCCATGAAAGAGGATTTAGGTGGATTCTCACTTCATATCCAGCCGAAAAAGATAGCTCAGGGAAAGCGGTTCGACGGAGCCCTACGCCGGTAAAATCGACGATTCGTGGGTTGCTGTGTATTAGGCATACTCTTCATTGCTCTGTGCCCTCAAGCAGATTTCAGTATCCAGTCTTTCTTCCCTTACTCGTATATTACACTGAGTTTCACTACCATTTTCACCATCAAAAGTTCCATCCCGCATTCTGCGGTAACCCCCAGGCGCATTTTCCTGAGCCTGTTTTTGTACCACTAATTAAAGTTCTTCCCAAATCAGTAAATAGTTCCGCCCGGAGTCATTACCTGATTATATGTATCATCAATATGGGAACTATCTTAGCTCTAAGCTATCTTATTTGAAGATCTCTCGGGTTGTCCACCGGGTAAGGTTTTAGAAACCCGAGTGATTTTCAACCAGAAGATTCCTCGGGAAAGCTTCAAGTCACCTGCAAACTTGTGTTTGGCATCAAAATCAATGTTTTATACATGTACTTTCCTCAGGGGAAGAAGTTGCTTCTCATAATATACAACTTCTTTACCCCGTATTCTCCAACTATATTTTCGACGGATGTATCAAATCAAAGGTTGAAAGAGCAAGACCGTGTTGTTTGAATAAAAGTCGACTCTCTCATCTTCCCTATCTCATCCACCCAACACATACCTTCATATCGTCTATTCCTCTCCCTCTGGGCACCACACCTGAGTCTCTCAAGATTAAATCCCCACCCCTATGAAGTTAGTGAACACTTCCACTAATCTGCGTAAACTTATTGCACGTCTTTTGAATCATAGTCTGATATGGGTGTTTACATCAACACCGAAATTGTGTCCTTCATTTAAATATCTATCTAAGCGGAGTGGTAAATTTATTACTCAGTTGATATCCCAGCAGACTCAAGGTTAGCTTCAGGTGTAGTTTCATCATCAAGTATATAAACAATGCAGATTGGGTCATAAATATTAGTCTATGTCAAGAGGGTTTCAAATAGAATCTCATAATTGATCTACAACTATGTTTAAACAAGGCCAGCTAATATTGAGTGTTTCCGATCAAATGCAATTTCTGCCCAAAATTAATGGTTGAAATAGCTAAAATAGCTTCCATTAAAGCTCCTAACAGCTATTCGCGCTTAAAGGATATCAGTTTTTAACAAGTCCGTTTGAGCAGTTATCATCAACCAATTAGCGATTAACCTTAACGCAGATAATATTGATACTAGAGGATAGACAATAAGTGGTCGCATATCAATTCTGGGAATCGCGCACTTAAAGCTCTAACTGTAGCAAATATTTGAAACTTATAAAGATGAGTTTCATCAAATAAATGGAAATTTGTCCCTATTGTTCATAATATTATGCAAGTTAAAAATTTCATGTTTTTCTACATTCCGGTATGCTGCGATTAACAACTGTTGACCACAATCACTGCTGATATCTAGGTACATGCTCATTGCACAAGCACTACAATATCAAAAACTGAAGCACATGTTATATATGTGTGCGCAATAAAAGTTAATATCTTATACTCCAAACTAACTTTGCAATCTCGGAATTAAAATGAAGAAATTTAAGAATCAATTCCCTAAATTTCTATGGATGTAAGCTATAATGCGCAATATAACATGTGTCTCCAAATGTAACGACGACGATCGGGTTGGTGTGGTGGCTAGGGAACCGGATTATCATTCCAACCCTGGTTCAGGTCAGGGTTCTCATCAGGCAGTGGTGAACATTTGTCAGGGGAGTGCCGGCTCCACTTGGGCGCTATAGGAGGAGAGCAATTCAAGAGCAGTACCTACTTCGTCCAGCGGGTGTGACGTTAGGCTAGGTGACTTTCGTTACGAGTAGTCAACTGCCTACACCAGCTTTCCCGCCAACCTTCCTCGCTTTCCAGATTACTCCTCCCTTACCAACCCTAAATGGCACAAATTTCCGCAGTTGTCGACCGCCTCTCCAAACAAACAACCGGCCAAAAAAACACTGTGACTGATATTTTCGATTAAGAGTCACACTTAATGTTTCTAGAAAATTCCCACAAATTTTAGTAATTTTACATTCACTAATTCCAAGAAAAGTCTGCGAGGAAATCGGGGACAATGGTCCTCGAACCCACTAATAATAATATTCTTTACCTTATGAGAAAAAAGATAACAAAGCAAAATGATTATTTTTATTACAGTTGACGCTGTTTAGCTTGCTTGGCATGGGATTCGATGGTTTTGAAATTCCAGTTGGTCTCAATTTGGGGACGTAATTTTTCACACTTTACTCAACGTCAACTTTTAACGGGAGCGTTTCTGCCCATCTACCAGCATTTTCTCACCCTTAACACATACCCCAGAAGTTCCGCCTATCTATGGCTTAGCTATGAATTAATGATTACCGATAACGTAAATATTATTGATTTTCTATGCAAATGAAAGTTAAAAATTATTTCGGGATATATCAAAATTCACGGTAAATATGATTTCTCGATTTCGAATCCCGACGGTTTCGTAATGTCGGGAACTTGAAAACCGTAATTACACTAACCTGCACTTTCCAATCAACAGGCATGGCGGAAGGTGAATCACCCCTCGGAGGACCGCCGCAGAACGTAGCGCCCGGTGACGAGGTGTGCGATATGCTGGAGCAATACCACGAGGCCATGAGGGTCATCAACATCGTGGACAGCGTGCTCACGCTCATCGCACCGCTCACGCTCATCGTGCTCATGAACACGATGATAACCCGCAACCTTCTGCGCTTCGGGAGGAGATTTCGGTCCAACGGCGGCATGACCGTGGTGGGCTCGACTCTGGCGATCGAGCACAGCGGGGGCGGCGGAGGAAACGCTCCCGAGACGCTGGCCATGGGTGACGTGGGCGTGGGTGGCGGGGGGGGCAGCGGTAGCGGGGGGAACAGCAGGGCCTCGGGCGGCGGCGGAGGTGGGCCATCGAGGGAAACGTCGGAGGCAAACTTGAACAAAGTTGCGGTGAGTAGCAGATTAGCCCTCCGAGGGGAACGCTGAACTTAAGATTAGCTTGAGATTGGTTTCATTGGTCATTGAGGAAGATGGATATACATCTACATTTCCATACTGAGCTGCGAAACTCCACAAGAATGAGCGTTAGGGACTTTTAAGTCACTATTCATGAGGTGACTAAATTGAAAGAGGAAATATGGAAACGGAATGGGCACAGGAAAGGGACGGAAAGTGAAAATTGTTTCGATGAATTTGTGTCTCGCTCTGTATTGTGGCAGTTATATATAGTTACATGGTGCGTGAAAGTAAAAAATTCTAACACCTATCCGTTCCGCAGAATATTTCCCTAATTTTGTAACTTTTTCCTATTCTACATTCGAAATGCAGGGGTAAAGTTATATCTTCCGAGTCGTGCCGAATTTTTCCATTGTAAAGCAGTTCTATCGTATTAAGTATTCTAAATTCGCCACAAGTGCACGCCAATGTGAGGTGACCAATTTTGAGCAGATTTTTAGAAGACTTCAAAAGAAAATCTAAGGTCTCAGAAAAAAATCTCAGAAATAATTCACATACAGATAAAAATTCACTGTGTAGATCTTCCACTCAGTGTCTAACCACGGAAAGTACGGTCAGAATTTATTGTACTTAATTAATTATACTATTTTCCTATGTAATAATTAATTATACTATTTTCCTCTTTCAAAAAGTATGTCTTTAAGAATTCACACGCTCACTTTTTAATTGTTTATCACAAGACATACTTCTACACCACTCAATAGTTTGAACCATAAGCAACAAGTACTTTTACATTTGCGCAATTTGCAATTCTTCTGAATGTAAAATTTGACTTATTCTTCCTTTTGCACAGACTCACAAAAGTTTCAACTATTGAAACACTCCAAATAAATTAAATAGATCTCCGATTATAAAGTGGTACCCAAAATTCATGATCTTTAGTATGAAATAAAAATAATTAATTATACCTCCACAAGATAATTTATTTGATCACAATGTTGCTGTGAAAATATTGTCTTAAAAATGGCGCTAAGTAGAAACCGCGGTCGGCCAAATGAACTATCGTGTAAAGATACTAAGTATGTATTATTTTTCAATATGCTGAAATTCCACATAAGTAAAAGCCTGGAAATTAAGAAGCACTTGCTGAAAACATATACTTGGAGAATGCTCTTTCATGGCAGTGAAGCCTGGACAATAACGGCAGCAGGGCAAAGGAGATTGGAAGCAATGGAGATGTGGTGTTATCGAAGAATAAATGGACGGAGATAATAACTAACGAAGAAGTCCTACGAAGAGCTGGAGAGGAAAGAAGCATAAGGAACACTCGGAGAAGAAGGAGAGATAAACTTACTGGACACATTTTGCGACACAACAGTCTAATGAAAACAATAATGGAAGGAGAAATAAATGGGAAGAATTATAGAGGAAGACCAAGATTGGAATACACTAAGCAAACCATGAAGGAGGTCAAAGTAAATAATTATGTAGGAATGAAGCGGATGGCAGGGAGGTAAGTAGAATGGAGAGCTGCTGCAAACCAATTTTCGGATTGGAAAGAAGACTTCCGCCGAGTGGCTTCGATGATACAGGACATCCGGGTTCTCTTCCGCGTGGGTTCATCATAATGAACCCACGCGGAAGAGAACCCGGAAGACCTGTTTTATCTTTTTCAGATTGATGACTATTGATGATGATGATGATATGAAATCCCAGGAAAATCTTTGCCTACGGAAATATTAAAATAATAATCGTTATTTGGAACCGAAAATTTTGACCGGAGCCGAGATGAGCCGAAGCTACGAAATAAACCGGCACTCCCCAAGACCTCGGCTCCAAAGCGCTGATGGCAGCTCTCTCCCTCAATTCGAGTCAAAGTAGAGAAATCCCATCGGTGTGGTTAGTAGTAGCACCTAATTTCTTAAAGATGAAGCAAGGACAAAATTAAA